>JADLZL010007226.1:0-117637 GCA_015844335.1 Chrysopogon serrulatus
TTTGTTGTTAGATGTTTGGATTTTTCTAATTTTTACTATGTATACGTAAACATAGTATATTTTTTAAATATGTAATAAAGGGTAAGTAGCTAAAAATGTCAAACTATTAGAACCTGAAAGATGTGCCTCCTTTAGGTATGTGTGGAAAAGCAATGGGACACCAAGGTTAAGTTCTTCTCGAGAAAAAGGTCTTGAGCAACGTGAACATTTTATTTTATTTTATTTTTTGCGAACATGAGCAACGTGAACATGTGAGCTCTTCCATATACCTCACCGAAGACAAGCGAGCACCTCATCTTCCAATGTTTGTTTGCTCGACCTTCCAGTGCTCCACTAGGGCCAGTGGCGGAGCCAGAAGTAAAATAGGGAGGGGGGTGTAATTTGTCAATTGAATTTATATGCACACAGGTAACACAACCACACAGGTAATGGAGAAAATAATATTAGTACATACATAGTACACATAATACAGTTAACAACAAGATAACGAGGCATAAAAAGTTCTAAAAAAACAACATAAGATTTTGATGGACAATAAAATATTGTTCAATTAGCTACTTTTTGTAGGCACGCGAAATTTTCGGCTAGCACTTTCGTTGTTATTTGGTAATTATTGTCCTATCATGGATTAATTAGACTTAAAAGTTTTGTTTCCTGATTTTCACAAACTAAACTATATATTTAGTTTTCTTTTTTATCTATATTTAATACTCTATGCATGTGTCCAAATATTCAATGTGATGGAGAATCTTGAAATTTTTGGGGAACTACTATGTAGATAGACAAGGCTGTTGATCCACACGACGAGGAGTTGGATGGTAGCACACGGACTTACAGTGGCCTACTGGAGAGCAAGCAGAGCTCAGAGACATGCAGACCTGCAGAGCTAGGAGACTTGTGATCTTCAGAGAAACACGAAATCTAGATATATAATAAAATGATGAACTAAAAAATTCAAAACGTGGCCCCCCAACCGAATGACTAGGGCGACCTTCCTCATTCCCAACCTGATTAGGTGTCATTATCACTATTTAAAATTATTTTTACTGGAACATTTTAATCAAATAGTATACAAGTTTGTGGGGGAACATTACGTTTATTTATGTCCATAATTAGTATCATAAGATAAGATTACCCATTAAATATAACAACTAGATTTATACAATAAAATTATCTGAAGATATAAATATCGTTAAAAATTATTTTTAATAAAACTAGTTAAATGCATTTTTATAATAACTTTTTAAAACATGTAAATATCATAAATTTAAGATTTTTTTTTATTTTTTATAAATATTTTTTTTTTTTGACTGAGGGAGTAAAACCGTAACGAGAAGATCGACGACACCCGGGCCTCCATCCCCACGCCGCGCCGCGCCCGCTGTACAACGACTTCACCCGTGCTCCTTCAGTCCTGCCGCCTCCACGATCCCGATCCCGATCCCGACGTCCACCACACAGCTCGGTCGAGTTAGTCAATCCCCTCATCCCCATGGCGGCGGCAGTCGCGGCGGTCGCGGCTGCGACGACGGCGGAGGACGAGGCGCGCCTTCTGCGCCTCGAGGAGCAGGCGGAGCACGGCGGCGGCGGCAACTGGGACTACCTCTGCCTCGCCCGCCGGCTCCGCGCCCGCCGCCCCGACCACGTCCTCCGCATCGGCCTCGCCCTGCTCAACAACGCCTCCGCGCGCTCCGGCCTCGGCTCAGAACGTAACGCGCTCTGCCTTCCCTTCCCCTGTCTTTCTGTCGCTAGATCTCGCCCCCGGTCTCGCATCCCGGCCGCGACGATCCATCCGTCTCTCCGCACGCGCGGTGGATTTGGATTGCCCTGCCCGCAATTCTGTCCCTTAGATGCTTAGATCGCGTCATGTATGTGCGGGATCTATCGTAGTCGCTGTTATTTTGCTAGTCGAATTGCGAAAATATGGCCGCCATGTTTGCAGCGTCGAACCGCTGTCTCTACTCTAGGTTTCGCTATTGAACTTATTCTCGCTTTCATCCGGTGCAGAGTGGACGCTTTACGAGCAGGTGGCCACGGCGGCCATGGATTGCCAGCGTCTCGATGTGGCAAAGGTGAGGTTTCTTCTGTAACATGTGACAGACAATCATGCTTTATGTTCTCTGGTTCAAGTTCCTGTTCGCTGACGCGTGGCGGCATAACTTCTTAATCTAGTTGTCTTTTGATGGATTTGCAGGACTGTATTGGAGTCCTTTCAAAGCAATTTCCTGGCAGCACACGAGTTGGTGAGTGTCGTTATTGAACTCAACTTTAGTAAGACCATTGTGGTTCCTAAAATACTGCCCTTCAGATTAAGGAGGAATTTGTTTTAGCATAAATAAATAGAGCTTGATCAAGAATTTAGCTGAGTTGACATTAAACTTTGGAAGAACATATCATCTAGCCTTGGCCATATTTTTGTAAAATACAGCTACCTGGGTTAGATTTACATCTGTGCTGTATTCATACCATCATGATGGTTGTTTCATCCCCGAAAATACAGCCTGTCAAGTACAACTGAAGGCATCAAATGAAACTTATAGGTCTGGATGTTGGTCTATTTGAAGTCAAACAAGTATGCATCTATTCTAGATTAATGTGTCAACACAAAATTGTAACTAAGAGTTTGGTAGATAGAAAAGAGGGTAACTGGATAAGATTGAAGGTCATCTGGCTCATCTAAGAGCAAAATTTCTGATTTTCAGTTTCAAGTTCAAAAGACATGATATCTGCCAGGTTGTGCTGCCATGCTGGTACTTTGGTCGGTTCTCACCTTTCTTTATAAGCTAAACTAAACTCAGTGAAGGTTTAAGTGTGAATCCTGGAAGTTAAAGTGTTAAATAACTATACATGCACTCTATATTATATAAAGGCAAAGTGTTGATGTTTTAATTAAGAACATAGTAAGGAAAAACAATTGAATGTTTGGAGATTGATGGTGATGTGATCTAGTGATTGAGTTGTTAATTGTAGTGCATACAAAAAAAAAGTTAAAAATAATTATATACAGATTCCTTTTATTTTATTTTTATGTATGGAAGTCTTGACATGTGAGTTCTATGATGCTGGTATGACTGAGGTCACCTCTCTCAATATGCTAAACTCAGTGTACCCTAAAATGTAGCCCGGCTAGAAGCTCTTCTGTTTGAAGCGAAAGGTGAATGGAGTGAAGCTGAAAGAGCCTACGCGCTAATCCTGGAAAACAATCCATTTGACCAGGTATGCCATATCGTGGTTCTGATGACGATTCTCGTTTTCATGCTAAAGACTTGGTTTGCAGTAGTGTAATCTGCCAGTCTTCTCTGCCAGAGCCAGTCAAATTCTAAGGTTCAAAGTTTTGGAACCATATCTGAGCCATTTAACATTATAGTGAATGCTTTCTGTGTTTAACAGATTGTCCACAAGAGGAAAATTGCTATTGCAAAAGCACAAGGTGATATGGCAATAGTGGTTGATTATCTCAATAAGTATCTGGAATTGTAAGTATCTGCATCCACTTTGTTTTAGGAGCAAGATGTAGTTATCTCTTATCTGTAATTTCCTTTTGGTATAAACATAAACTCTTTTCTTGTATTAGATTTATGGCAGATCATGATGCCTGGAGAGAACTTGCTGAAACATATGTTTCCTTACAAATGTAAGGTGTTCAGTATCAATTCACTACATAATCTGCTAGATATGGATGCCACAATACTAAATTGTTCCCATTTCTTATCAGGTACAAGCAAGCTGCCTTTTGTTATGAGGAGCTAATATTAGCCCAACCAACTATTCCACTCTATCATATAGCCTATGCTGAGGTAATCAGAAGTTCAGAACAACTCAAAAGCTCAAAGCAGCCCCTCTGCTTTCTTTCTTTCTTTTTTTCTTTTTTTTTTCTTTCAAGCTAAGGTCTTAACATCATAACATGACATGCAACATCCAAAATCTAATAAAGCATGCTATAGATGGTGTTCAGATGGGTCTGGACAGAGGATTGGTTTATTCAAGAGAATTATAATTTAGTAAATGGTCATCTGTTGAAATAATAGAAGGATTTGATATAATATATCTATTTGTTTCATGTGATTCTGTTTCACAGTGATGGCTTCCTTTAGATATGGGCTGTAATTTTCAATAGATATAATGCATTGCATCTTTGTAACAACTGCGAGGCATACAATTAATCTTAACTAGTGAACTAACTTTGGTTGCACCCGCTACACATTTGCTGATGTTTTTACCTGCGAGGCATACTATCTTAGCTAGTAATTTTTTGACATGCTTAGTTGTATTTCACAGTTTGTGTTGTCTTTCTGACTTGGAATTTGGAGTCAATCACACTGTCCCAGATTACTCAGTTACACTCAACATACCGCTTAACAAACCATAGGCGTTTCTTGGCTCAATGGGAAGCATAATTGATTTTGTGCTGCTCCTTTATGTGGTTCTGCCAATTTTTAAAAATTTTATCATACTGATTACTGAGTATATATACTTTTGTTGCGAAGGTTCTGTACACTATGGGTGGCTTGGAAAATCTTCAGACAGCTAAGAAGTACTATGCATCAACAATCCAGTTAACTGGCGGCAAAAATACTAGAGCCCTCTTTGGTGTTTGTCTGGTAAGGCCATACCAGTGTAGGAAAAACTTGAACTCTTAGTTGATTCTTTCTGTGTGATCCATTATTGATTCTCTCGCATATCTTGAACACCCAGTGTACTTCAGCAATCAATCAGTTAACCAAAGGAAGGAACAAAGAGGAAGAGGGCTCGGAGCTGCAGAGCTTGGCTGCAGAAGTTTTGTTGAAGAATTACAAACAACAGGCTCCATCAAAGGTGCCCCTTATCAGCAGCATGTTGAAGAACATGAAACTCAGCTAATACCAACTAGTTTCGCACATTCACAGTGGTCCAGTTGATAGATATAGTTAAGTTAAATTGATGTGGCATAATGCTTGTTTTCTTTTATGGCACCAACATTGCAAGGGTTAAAAGTAGATGCTCCCAAGGCCATGGGTTGTACTTGTACAACACCTGTTTGCTTACCAAGACGCATGGCTTCTTTTTTCATTCGATGTTCTACTATAGATCAATAAACCTCCGATTGTATTTCAGCAAAAACAAAATTTTGAATGTCACTGATGAAGGTGTACCTCTTGATTCTGATTGGTATCTGACTATTTGTTTTGTATATGAATCCCGACTCAGAGCATTTTTTTTTTTTTGGTCACGTGTATTCTCGGTTGTTCTCTGTTTTCACTGTGCAATGTGTATTCTGATGAATAATTAACGGAAATATAGATACCTAACATGGTCACATGTTTAGTCCTTTCAACCACTAAACTTCAAGCTTAATAAACTGACTAATGTCACCCCTTGTATTTTTCGCCTAATGATGGCAAATGAATCTGAGCCAGGAGTTCCCGATTCTTAGCTTGTCTATTCCGTCGCTGGTGTAACCTCTGTCGATACTCGTTACTCGCTGTATTTCACTTGCATAAGAACCACTTCAGGGCTTCTCTGTCAATACTCGTTACTCGCTGTATTTCACTTGCATAAGAACCACTTCAGGGCTTGTTTGGTTGAACTTGGCACTACGGGATTAAATCTCCAGGTTGGCATTGGCGTCATGAATTCATGATTCATGACCAACAACAGGCCTCGTTTGAAAATTGTGTCAAGGTACAATAATTACCTGCGAGAGTTAACATTGAGCTTGTAGAAACCAATCTGCCATGGCAAAGATGGGGTAACTAACAACAACAAAAACCTTTACTCCCACTCATGTTGGATAGATGAACAGTAAAATTTTTCCTCGACAACGGAAATTAAGCAGATGTGCCTGCACCAATGAGACTAGGAGTGATAGTGTAGAACTTCGATATAATATATTCTAACGTGACCGTGGAGCGTCTTACAAGAAAAACAAAAAATGGAGAAAATATTATATTAGACAAAGAAATTTCTATACAAACATATCATCCCTAATGGAGGAGAAGCCCATTTAGATGCCACGTGTCATGTCCATAAAACATTTTTTACCGCGATGGATTATTAATTCTCAATCGAGTTTTCGTTACCAATCATCAAAGTGTCTTGTGGGGCTAACTTTTTCCGTGTGTTGGGTTTATACCAGAGTTGATATAGTGGTTTTTTCTCCCTTGGTAACACAAATGATACCTCAAATTCTTTGCACCAGTGTCATGCCAACAACTGCCATTCCTGAAAAATTAATTAGTATGCCCAACTTTTTTCTCACCAAATTTTTGGCACCAATGATTGTCTCAAACCTGTTTATTTTCAGATTTGCGGATAAAAGTTCCACATCGCACTATCACATCAAATATTTGGACAGATTGAAATATCAAAAGAACCACAGTATGAGCTATTCGATATCCACCCAATATAATCTAAAAAATGAGACTAATAGTGTAGAACTTGATATAATATGATAACTTTTGAGCGTCTTGAAAATAAAAATCGTTTAAAACAAAAGAAATATAAAAATGCAAAATATTATATTAGATAAAATTATCTATTAATTAGATGGTGCTACGTGTCAAACCTTTTTTACGCAATGGATAAATTAGTTAGTTTTCTTTATAAAATTAGTATCTTTGTTACTTTTTCCATGTGTTTTTATACCAGGGTTGTAATTTTTTGCCAACGTATAATACAGATGAACCTCTTTTCGGCACTAGTGCCATGCCACAAAAACATCCTGTAATTAGTATGACGTCGTTTTTTCTCGACAATTTTTTTCTGATGAGGCACGGCAAATTTAGACACGAACTAAACAGACCGAATTGTTCGTGTTAAAAAACTGACACGAACCAAGCAAAGCTTGTCCCCCTGTCCATGAAAGAGCTTTTGGTCACTCCAAATGATGGCGACCAGCACTAGAAATGGCAACCAACTGTCAGCCGTCTGGTTGGGGAGTGCTGACTTGGTCGGGCCCCGTCCGTGCACGCCACACCCCGGAGCGGATAAGGGAGCTGGGCCAAGATTGCCAGGGAATTATTTTTCAATTAATTTAATTTTCAACCATCTTATCCTGTCTAAAAGAAAATCTAGATATTTTTTAGGTGTAGAGATTAATTTAATTTTGAACCATCTTATCCTGTCTAAAAGAAAATCAAGAGCTTACAATTGTAAACTATGTTTCAAGTACTAGTAGCTGGAGTGCCAGGAGTACGTACCGTGGAGCGCCACGCCCAGCGTCCAACAATGTTGCATGGTGTAGCCATTCAAAGCTGATGTTAATAGAGATGAGACGATGCTATGCTGCTAAGATTTTGACACTAGAAATGATGAGCCAAAACGCAGCCACCACCTTTGTTGTTTGTGTTCGCACTGAATCCTCCGTCCTAGTTGTTGTTGCCTTGTTGGGGAGCCCTGCCCAGTGCCCAGAAATGGTAGCTGCCCGTGCACACGGGTGGCCACAGAAGCATGCGGCGCAGAAGATGACGTGGGCCCGCATCGTGGCCGCTGCTCCTCGATGCCTCCACGGCTCCACGTCCCGACGAAGCCCCCACGAGGCCGAGGCCGCACCACACGGCGAGAGCGCCAGCGCCAGCGCCACGGTCACGGCCACCTCACCTCACCTGTCCCGTCCTTCACCAAATGCCTGCGCCGGGCGTCGTCTCGTCGCTCTCCCGGTCCTATATACTCGAGCGCGAGCGAGGCAAACCAGATGCCCCCCCGCTCCCACTGGCAGCGCTCGCCGTGCGTCACGCCAGTACGCCACGCCACGCACGTCACTCCGGAGCTCTAGCCTCTAGATCGCCGGCACCGGCGCGATGCTCGCCGCCTCCGCCTCGTCCGGTCAGATGGCCGGGCTCCGCGTCCCGCGCCGCTCGCCCACTCCGCTCCTCGCCCGCCGCGGCCGCGGCCGCCTGCTCCCTCGGCGCCCGGATGCGCTGCTGCCCCGCGCCCGCGTCGCGGCCCTCCGCCCCCGGTGCTCCGCCGCTGCATCTCCACCGCCGCCCCCGTCCGCCGATTCCGCGGTTAGTCCTCCAGCTCGTTTGTTTCCCGGTGATTTTGTTGCGATCCCTCGTCCGCGGGTGTGGCCCGCCGGAACGCGCGTGCTTGTTCCTCCATTACGCCAGGTTTTTGGTTTTTCTCCAACTAACTAGTGATATGACGGATTCCGGTGAGCCGACCGCCGCTTTGCCTTTGGAGTATCCGCCGGCCCACCACTAGTCGGTTCTCGCTTTCCTTGCATCAAGTGTTGAGGTCATTATCCAAATCGGCTAATCCACTGTGTGTCATCGAGCTAGGCAGTTTCACCCATGTCAATTAAGGGGGACGGTGAGGTGGTACGGCTACAGCTAGCTGTTCCTATCATCCTGATCCTGGGTCATCCGTTTAATGTCTAGATTACCTTTTTTAGCATCGCGGGAGTATTATTTCGACCCCTTTGATGTGTAGTAGTATATTCCTTTTATTTAAGCCACGTGGGGGAGTTGATTTTGTCACAGGTATGCCATTGTGGATTTATTCCTGCCGTTGTACATGAAATTGTGGGCAAGGGGCGTCAAATTGTCAAACTGTAGCAGTCTTCAAGTATTGTGATGCAAATATTAGTTCTGTGGAGGATGAATAGTTTATTTTATTATATGGATTATTACTGCATTGGCGTATTGAGTTATCACCTATTCTCGCTCAAACTATAAATTGTTTGGTCTCAAACTTGCACTAATCCACTTTGCAGCTAGAACATCAAGTACGTAGAAAGTGCTCACCTCTACTGGAGAGTGTTCTGTTGCCTGGTGGAAGTGATTCGGCTGTGCATGAATGGAAGGCGGTTCCAGATATTTGGAGGACAGCAGCAGAAAAATACCCTGACCTCGTAGCTGTGATAGATCCTTACCATGATCCGCCGACGGAATGGACATATACACAGGTACATCTTTGACTTCAGTGGCCATGTATAATTTTCCTACCGATACTGAATTTAATCACCTTTAAAGGAAAGGAGCATTAGCCCAAAAGCCATCATGGATACTTAGGACATGGGAGGCTATCTACATGATTTCATGTTAGATGCACAAAAATAGCAACAATAATGAATACTGCTCTATTTGAGTCATAATTTCTCTATTTAGAATGCACAATTGCATTTATTCTGAGCTTTAATGCCCACAAATCTGCAATACCTAATTGCTGATTTATGTTCTTATCAGCTTGAACAAGAAATATTGGATTTTTCTCAAGGTCTAAGGGCCATCGGCGTTGCTCCAGATGAAAAGCTAGCACTTTTTGCTGATAACTCATGTCGCTGGCTAGTTGCAGATCAAGGTAACTTCTCTGTTTTGTGATGACACCATGCATTGTGATTCCCAATGTTGACATTCCCCCTTTATTGTTACTTTCCTAGTGATAATTCTGTGGTTCCTTATCCTTTCTGATAATTTCTGCTGTAGTCTGGAATGTTAGCAACAGCATTTTGTTGTTACAGATACCAGACGACAAATGTCAGCTCGGCCTTGATTTTTCAGTAATAGATAATGATGTGTTCTAAAACCATATATTACAATGGTAGCTGTATATGTTTTATAAATATATATGCATAATTATCTGTTTATCATTTTTGTGGCTGCTATTTAGAAGCTTCCTCTGTCATTGATGATTTCACACTAACAAATGATACAGGAATCATGGCAACTGGTGCTATCAATGTTGTTAGGGGAACAAGATCATCTGATGAAGAATTGTTTCAAATATACACTCATTCAGAAAGGTGAGTTTATCAAATTGTTTCCTAGTATGGATTGCAAGATAAGTCCTGGTATTTATCTCCTTCAACCCATATGGCCCTATTTAGTTCAACCCCACTATGGCCCTATGAGACTTCAACCTTCAAATTCTTTTATACCTGTATTGAATGGAAAATCGGAGATATAGGAGATATAGTTTGCTAAAACAGCCAAGCCAGGTCCCTGTGTGACCATTTTCATTTCAAAATGGCTAATAATTGAATTCTTCCGTTGATTCTGCTTCGTGGAATATTGAAGTGGGAACTGAGATGCTGGGGATATGCACTGTGGGTGCACACTTGGCTTTTTGTTTCCCAGCTAGAGTTAACATAAGAACTGGAACTGCAGTATCCTCATCAATAGAGGGATCAAATAGTCAACCAGCATGTGGCTCTGCTTGCCTTTTGATATCTGTGGCAGGCAAAAATATCTGTAACGAGATATTGTTATCATATGCTAGGTTGCCAGAAACTTGACCCCCAAGAAATATGCATGCCAGACATGTTAAAGGGATTGTTTTGTCTTGAACAGTTGAACCTAACAATGGAATATAGCATCACATTTTCAGTATAAGATTGGTTGCTGGCTGAATCAAAATATCATTGTATTGCACAGCTTATAATTATGCAAAGCACATACATTCATCAAACTGATAAATTTATGTAATCATATGAATTCTGGAAAACTAGGCAGAGAGATTATACAACTAACAGTGGTTTATGTATCTGCATAGTATTCATTCAGTACTATATTTGTTTATGTTTTACTTTCATGTTGTGATTATGGATTTATTGTTTTTCCCCATCACAGCATTGCACTTGTTGTGGACAGTCCTCAATTCTTTAACCGGCTTGCAGAATCTTTCATATCAAGGATTAAGACAAGATTCATTGTTCTACTTTGGGGTGACAAATCATGCATAGATAACCAAGCCGTGAAGGATATACCACTTTATGGCTACAAGGATATCACTGAACTTGGTCGAGAAAGCCGTAATGCACTGTTTCTTTCTAAGCCAGCAAGGTACCTTCTGTGTGATATCATAATATGGTACATCTCATAATTAAGAATCATCTGACAGTGCAACTTCTTAAGAACTGTTGTTTTTTTTTATGGGCACATTATTCTGTTTCTTGTAAAGGATAATAAATTCATAAGCTATGTTTCTCTGTAGTATTCTCATCATGTTTGATTGGCTTCACACCCCATAACATGAGCATCCAAGCTTGTACCACCAACAACTGGTTTATGTTCCTGTGATATTAAAAAAGAGAATTCAACCAGCATAGGGGGTAGTCTTGCTAAGCAGCACTTTTGGAATCTGCTATTTTAGAGAATAGCACTAACACTTCTTTCTTATTGTTTCAAGATTATAGGAATAAGGGAAGAATATCAGACATATTTTGTTTTTTTAGAAAGCCATTATTCATTTCATCCATGACATACATTGCTGTATCATGCAACAGTGACTGCATCCTTCATAAATTCTGTTTCCCTTAATGTCATATCATGCTGTAGGTTTGTTATGCCTGTAGTCCTGTACAATTTGGCAAAGCATGGAAATCGAATGTTAAATATTTTCTGGTAGCGAATGTGCATCCATATACAGTTGCTTTTTCAAAACTGTGTGATAGTCTTTAGAGCTGCTGTTTTTCATTTCTCAGGTCAGCGAGATGTCTTTGAAACTATTAGTCCTGAAGATGTGGCCACACTAATATATACTAGTGGAACAAGTGGCACACCAAAAGGCGTAATGCTTACCCACCGAAATCTCTTGCATCAGGTGAAGATAGAAACATTACACTTTTAACCAAGATTGTTGAGCGATGGTGTGCCATGTGTATTAGTTACTCCCTCCATTTCAAATTATAAGACGTTTGGCTTTTCTAGATAGTAGATACATTGCTTTTGTTATGTATCTTGACATAGTGTATATCTAGATGCATATCAAAAGCTATGTATCTAGAAAAGCCAAAACGTCTTATAATTTGGAATGGAGTGAGTACTATTTTATTTCCTTATCTTGATGTGATTTCCTAATCTCTATAATATGAGCACCCTGCTAATTAATATTACATTTTTTTTCCTTGAATATCCTGTAAATATTTCAAGCACCCTGCTAAAGAATCTGAGCCAAATTGTTTTCTAATCATATACAGATAAATAATCTATGGGAGATTGTGCCAGCAGAACCTGGTGATAGGTTCGTAAGCATGCTTCCACCATGGCATGCATATGAGCGTGCCTGTGAGTACTTCATCTTCTCGTATGGGATCCAGCAAGTTTACACTACTGTGAAGTACCTGAAGGTATGATTTTTATATGTTTCAAATTAAATAGTTAAATAAATTGCCTTACTATAGTTAGTTTCAGCACTAAGCACCTTGTAATGTTATCAAGGGTGCTTGCTATGCATGAAGCACCTAGTCTATTGATTAATTCATGTGGTCTCGAAGTGTGTATGTGTGGTCTGCTGTATGAATATACTGTATTATTTTTTGCCAGCTTACTAAAAGCTGCAAAATGGTTCAGATCTCGCATTAGCATGCAGTGATCTGCAGAACTCGTTTCTACAGTTCATCTGTGTTAGTTTTATTTTCTATCTGTTGCAGAAGATGCTGAAGTTCCTTAGGGCATTTTGACATCTTCTTCTATCTTCTTTGATAGGAAGATTTGCAGCGTTACCAGCCTCACTATATTATATCAGTACCACTGGTCTATGAAACTTTGTACAGGTTAGTTTTCTTCTGCTCCTTCCATTTCATTTGATGCTTTATAGTTGTTTCTATCTGGAGAAACTTAGTAAAAACTTGCCCATCATATTAAATATATCAATGTTTGAACTATTTCTACATTTGTCACTATTAAACCTGTCACATTAGAATTATTAATTCCTGTAACAACAACAAACAAACGTTCAGTTACATTTTGGAACTGTAAAACTCAATAACACCAATAAAAAATGAATGGGGGGTATAGTGATAAACCATTTATGTACTACAATAAATGAATTGCTCACTTAATAGGGACACTTCAATTCACTAATGCATTGGTGCCCATGCGGTGGCTACATGTACGTTGCAATTATTTTTTTACCATTGAATGGTTGAGTAGTGAGTAGTGGAACTTTATGGAAAGTTTTTTTGACCATTTCCTAATTTTCTTCTTGACTTTCTACAGTTCAATTCAGAAGCAGATTTCATCCAGTTCAGCTGCTCGAAAAATTATTGCTCTTTCACTTATCAAGATAAGTTTACTATATATGGAGGCAAAGAAGATCTATGAGGTCCGGACACTGAATTTTCATAACCTACTTACTTATTCTTTGATAACCAGACAATCTAGAAATTGAAGTTCCTTTCGTTATTATCTACTTGTGGTCTCTTTCTTTGCTTGACTCAGTTTCCGTTTCCTGTTTTTCTCCTCCATTGAAAAGGGAACAGTTTTATCAAACAGTCTTGTCAAACCATCATTCATTGTCTATACGATAAAGTGGCTGTGGGCAAGATTGGTTGCTGCATTTTTCTGGCCTTTCCATAATCTGGCAAAGATTCTAGTATACAAGAAAATTCATTCAGCAATAGGGATTTCAAAGGTATATTAATTTTTCTTATGTTCTTATTTCTGTGTTGCATCAATGATCCTTGCAATTTTAAGTGTACGCTGAACTTCCTTAACACCTTAACAAATACTTAATAAATCATCTAGTTTCTGTGATGTGCAGGCTGGTATTAGTGGCGGTGGAAGTCTTCCAATGCATGTTGATAAGTTTTTTGAGGTAGAGGTTTATCAATAAACTTCTTATTTAAATGTCAGTAGCTTTATCAATCTTTTCTCTTTCAGGCCATTGGCATTAAAGTACAAAACGGCTATGGTCTTACCGAGACTTCTCCTGTTGTTGCTGCTAGACGACCATTCTGTAATGTGAGATGAGGAAACACTTGTTTAATTTACGAATTGGATATCATCATGCTTACTGGTTCCTATTTGTTGTGATAAGTCGATTATACCAACATTAAGTGTGTATGTCGCTTGAAGGTTCTTGGGACAGTTGGCCACCCAATAAAGCATACTGAAATCAAGGTTTTCGACATAGAGACTGGTGAGGTGCTTCCAGATGGTTCAAAGGGGATTGTGAAAATTAAAGGACCGCAAGTAATGAAGGGATACTATAAGGTTCTACTTCTTTCCTTTGCTGATACAAATCAATTGCCAAATCTAAATTAGATTGCTGATGTTCCATTAAGATATTGCTGGATGAATTAACACTTTCTTTTGGTAGAAATGAACTAATCATTTTTTTTCTTCGTAATAATTAATTATTGGGAACATTGTTTTAGATTGTTTGTACTTAAAGTCAGCTAAGAATATGGTCCAGACTTACTACACCTGATGTCCATAGTTATTAACAATCTGATATCTTTGCTAAAATAGTTGACAAAATGAGGGGCTGTATTATTCCTAATTTCCTATAATTTCATAGTTTACTTAATATATGTTAATCCTTCTGTATGGTGTTGATTGTTGATGGACATAGCTGAAAGTGAAATGCACATTAAGAAATAAGAACCAAGCATCTAATTTCATAATTTTTTGTTTGTCATTAGAATCCATCGGCTACAAGTGGAGTTTTTGACCAAGAGGGTTGGTTCAGCACTGGAGATATAGGTTGGATTGTACCTCACCATGGAATAGGGCCAAGTCGCAAGTGTGGAGGGATGCTTGTTCTTGAAGGGCGTGCAAAGGATACAATAGTCCTCTCTACAGGTTCAGATTATAATTAGTCTCTCCTTTTTCAGAATGTGTACTTTTTTAATATAAATCTATTCTTTGTCATTTTTTTTTATGATTCTGCTATTAAGCTTACTGTTTGGTCTTTGATGTTGTACATAGGAAAATCTAGTTGATATCATGTAACTTTTTTACTGATCTTGATCATCTCATTTGTAGGTGAAAATGTTGAACCTGCTGAGATCGAGGAAGCAGCCGGCAGGAGTAACTTGATTAATCAGATAGTTGTGATCGGCCAGGTAAGAGACATACCCAGCTGTAATCATCACTACACATTAAATTGAGACTCCTTTATATGTGTCGCCATATATCATTTTTCTTGATGCAAACCTAGGGGAAGTGTTCTGAAGAAAAAAAAAAACACATGCCATTATCTGAAACTGTGGTGTTACTGCTACTCCATTGCGCGTGCATGTATCATTTTCTTTTCCTGGTGATGAGATTAGATTTGAATGTATGTAGCAATGATAAATAGATTAGTGCCACTGTAGTCACAAAGTTTCTGCCATTGTTCTCTGAATAGGATCAACGGCGTCTTGGTGCCATAATTGTTCCCAACAATGATGAAGTTCTGGCAGAAGCAAAAAGGAAGTCCATCCTTGGTGAGAATGGTGAACTAGCGAAAGATAAGGTCATGAGCATGCTATATGATGAATTGAAAACCTGGTGAGAGTTGCTCGCCCTGTTGCCATTTCTCTCACCCTGTTTCCCTCTTCTTGCTGTCAGGAATGCTCAAACCTAGGTGAAAAGAATTGAAAAGAGGCACATGTAATCTGTTGTTTGATAGGGAGATGATTAAGATAATGATTACAAATAAACATGGTTTTTGGGACGAAGCCTTTGTGTGCACGTGACACTTTCATGATTTTGATTATTTGATTGGTGACATCTATCTTCAGAGGAAGCATTTAATTGTTTTGTTAATTAATGTATATAAATTTCAGGACCTCGCATTGCTCTTTCCGTGTCGGGCCAATTATGATTGTCGATGAACCATTTACGGTAGGTTTTCGCCCATCATATATTTATATATAATCGACAAAATAACTTGCCTGGAACTTGACAATATATGTATTTTTTGTTCAGATTGACAATGGTCTGATGACACCCACCATGAAAATAAGAAGGGACAAAGTGACAGACAAGTACAGAAGAGAGATCGAAGCGTTGTTCAAGTGAGATGCGGAGCGCGTGCGGTGCTCTGATAGCAGATCGATGTATCTAATAAGAAAAGAAAATCCAGAGGGATGCATGCCGTCAAGTTATTTTTGGATAAAAAATAATGAATTAGGTTACACTACAATATTAGATGTATGCATGTACATGCAATAAGTGACTGGTCAAACTCAAATACACTGCTAACCCTCCAACTTTACAGCGATATTGCTCTGCAATTAAAAACTGATGCTGTCTATTGAGGTACTAATAATGTGCTATGATAATTCATGTGTTACAATAATATTTGCATTGGCAGTAGCTATGGTCATGTTGCGGTGTGAGGAGGCGCAGCAGCAGCATGCACCCAGAAGCCGATGAGGACCGCGGCAACGGCCGCATGCAGCAGCCTGCGCATCACCACCCGGCAGCAGCTGCTACTCTCCTCCTCCTCGCCGTCAGACTCATCGTCACTGCCGCCGTCCGTGGCCTCCTCCGCCGCTTGTGCTGGTGCCGGTGCCGGTGCCGGTGGCTCCGTTTTCTGCCGCTGCTCTCCGTTAATGATGATGTCTGTGTTAGCTGCCTCGCCATTGGGCACCGCTACCGGCTGCAGCTTCTTCCTATGCTTCCTGCTGCGCTCGTTCCGCGCCTTTTTCTCGTTGCGGCCGTTCGTCGCGGCGGCGCTGCTCTGCGTGATGGCGGCCTCAGCGGCAGCTGCCGCCATTGCCTGTTGGTGCCTGTACTCCGCAGCCTCCCTGGCCTTGGTCTCCCTCTCACGTGTCTTAGCTGCCTCACTGTCGCCGGGATCCTCGTCGGCGAGGACGGCCCACACGTTGGCGCTCGCCTTGATTCCGCCGCCCACAGCCGCAGCCATGTCGCCGGCGGACGGACAGAGGTGGTTGTCGAGCGTGCGGTGCGTTTGATTCCAATCCATGGCAACGACGCGATCTAATCCTATATAGTCAGTACTATACCAATAACGAACACAGCATGAGTTTCCTTCTTCCGAGTACAAAACCCGGCAACCGTACGTATCGATCGGAGTTTGTTTTCTCTTAGGACGATCGAACGGCATGCATCGGCAGCTGCCGGCGTACATCCATCCGAGTAACAATGTGATGTACGTACGTACTTGCATATACACAGTTGGAATTCAAAGCAAATACCAATCCGGACTGACTTGGAACTGGAAACAGAGATCCAGAGAGAGAGCAGAGAACGGCAGGATCACGGAAGGGCTTCTGAAGTTCTGAGTGTATATGGAAACAAACACGTACGTATCTTTTTTAAATTAATTAAGAAAATATGCAAAATATAAAAATATTAATACGACGACGCTAACTCGAACTGATTTGTGAACTGGAAACTACTAGAATAGAAGACCCAAACACCCACACCAGGCGTGTATCACCTAGATAGGTAGGGCAACGTTTTTTTTTCCTTTTTCATCTCAAAACAACCAATCACACACAAAACGAAAACCAGACCGAACCCGACACGACTGAGATTGGTGCACGTAGTAGTAGTAGTATACGGATACGGTCACTACTCACTAGTGGAGTACGCACGTACATGATCCATCCATCCAGGCATCCATAGCAAGCGTGGCGCAGTCAATCAACGGCGGATCCGGCGCGGATCGCGGGCCCCGATCCGAGTTGGACTCCTGCTCCTCCTCGCGATCCAACGGCCTCGTCCAGGGGCTCCCGTCCGGCCGGCCCTATAAAACCGCCGCGCGGCCCCGTGGCCTTCTCCACCATTGCCAACCAAAGCAACCAAAGCCTCTCGAGTCGATCTCGACGCGATCGATCGGGAGCAGCAGCCAGCCGTCTACTAGCGCGCGCCGCCGCCGCCGCCTCTTCGCTTGGTTACTGCGACTAGGGTTTGAGGGTCTAGTTAGCTAGGGCGGCGAGCCGCGCCACGCGCAGCCGCCGATCGAGATCGATCTCTGCTGCTACGACGACCGCGATGGCTAGCTTCAACTTCGGCCTGCTCGAGCTCGCGGACGGCGAGTCCGGGGAGGCCGCCGTGTCCGTCGTCGTCGGCAAGTCCAAGGCCGAGGCCGCCGCCGCCAAGAAGGCCGAGGCCGCCGCCGAGTCCGCCGCCGCCGCCGCCGGGACCGACAAGGAGAAGTCCGCGCACAAGAACCTCTACTTCATGAAACTTCAGCACGACAATGGTACTTGCACACCTCAATCTCCCGTCCCGCCTCCCAAGTCTCCATCTTGCTTCGTTTCCATGCATCTTGATTGATCGCCGTGTAGTTTGGTTGGACCATCTTTGTTGCGCCCTGCGCCGTGCTTCGGTTACTACTAGGGACGATCGTGCTGCGTGCTTTCTTGTTGCCAACCTGTCCCGGTAGTAGGGAGAGGTTTATGTTGTGGATGGCTATAGATTCGTGTTCATTGTTCGATCTCCTGTAGAGTTTTTCCTTCTCCTGTTACCATTTAGATTTGTTCAATCTTTGCATGTCTAGTTTGTTTAAATTATGTACTGTATCTATCAGATGTCATGTGGTGGTCCGATTCATTACTTTGTTCAATGGTTATTATTACTGTCTTTGGTTATGGATCTATTCCTAATTCTGATCGTTGAATCTAAATTATCTACAGTGCTGATCCTTGAATCTAAATTATCTCATGTTGTTGTAGAATTAAGGCGTGTCTATGTTTGTTCAATTTGTTTACGACATAAAAAGTAAATCTGTTATCTTAATGGTTGCCATTACTGATTGGAGGGTAAAGCTATTGTTATGGTTGTTATTACTGATTGGGGGATATTGCCATTACTTGATTGCTGGTTAGCTTCGTTATCTTATATATGGTTGTAATTAATCTCTTTATTCGTAGCTATGCCGTGTTTATTAAATTCTCAGACGTGTTTCATAGTCTCTATTCTTTACCGCCCTTGTCTCACTCTACCGTTTTGTTGCTGGATGTCAGGTATTAATAAAATTGAGCACGAGCTGAAGAGGTTGAGAGGCGTGCTCATAAAGCTGAGGGGGGAGGAAACAAAGCTCAATGAGAAAGGACAGGATGGAGGCCATCTCATAAAGTTGCCGGAGGAGCAGAGGAAGCTCCGCCTCGTGCAGTTGTCGGAGGAGCAAAGGAAGCTGAGGCAGCAGCAGAAGAAACTGAGGGAGGAGGAAGCAAAGTTGAGGCCGCTGAGGAAAGAATTTTATTTGGAGCATGGATTTCCTCTGGTGGGTGCTGACGAAGAAGAGGAGACCCCAGTCCCCAATCAGGCGGAAAGTGTTCAGGGCAACGACAATGCCGGTGTTGACAATGGCAATGGCAGCTATAACTGTGATGGCAATGGCAGTGTACACAGCTACCACGATGGTGAGCTAGATGTTCATTCTGATGGACCGTATCTCTACCATGAGAGGCAGATAGAGGAAGGTTATGCCTACAACAACAACGGTGGCAGGCAGGGATACCCTGTCAAGAGGAAAGTTCAGAAGTATGTGGTTAAGGGCACGCAGCCATCCTCTGATGCTGGCTCAGAGGCTGAGCACAAGCCTGTAGAGAATGGTCAGGAGGAAGCCGCTACTCCTGCTAATGCGGATGCTGCGCCTGCCTCTGGTTCAGAAAGCTCTTCTGCTCAAGGGTAAGTTCTATGCAAATTTGAATCTTCCTCTTGTAACTCTGCAGTTTATTGTATTGAACAAAAGAAAATCAATGCTTAAACTCTTTTTATTGACAGGGCTGCTGCAAGTAAGGATGGACAGGTTCGCTCTGGACCCAAAAAATTTGTTCCAAAGGAAGGCATGATAAAGCTCACTGGTTCTGCGAGAAGGAAGAAGAAGAATGCTAAGAACGGTGGCAATGAAGTTGTTAAGGCATCCGAGACTGATGTTTCAAAGCAGAATGACAAGGAACAACAGGTTGCCAATCTTAGGGAAGAAGAGAAAAAGGTAACATCCTTGCCTCCAGCATCAGGCTTTGATTTGATGAATATACATGCAGATTCATTTGGTTTCTTTGAACTGTCTTGATTTCCAAATTTATGCTGATGTTCAAATGTTGAACAGACCCTTGCTGAGTATGAGAAAATTCGTGAAGAGAAAAAGAAGTCCTCAGAAGAGCTCCAAAGAACTGAGCAGAGGAAGGTCTCTGCCGAGGCATTCAAGGGCCTGCAGATGTTGGAGAAAAAGAAGCTGGATGATGAGGAAGCTGTCCTGAAGGCAGAAAAGGTTCAGAGCAAGGCTAAGGAGACTAGCAAGAAGGAAGAAAAAGCTCAGCCCGAGGCAAAGGATGCTGACGATGCCAAGCCTGCTGACACTTCCAAGCCTAAGAAGGTATCACCATTGCTTTGTTTCCTTGTCTGTACTCTTAACTAACATTATTTTCTTGAGTGCGGAATCTGATCCGAAACATGATTTCAGGTCGTCATGCCGTTGAAAGAGCTCTCCTTTGCGCCACCAAGGCGCCCTTATATCCTTGATGAAGATAGCTCTTCCAATGGTGGCGGTGCTCCTCGTGGCCGCTTCAATGGCGGTTCTTTCCAGGGCCGCAGCCGCGACAACAGCAGGGACTTCGGGGCTCCTGCCGGTCGTGGTGGCGACAATGGCAGGCCAGCCCAGAACGAGGCTGGCAACTATGGCAACGGTGCTCAGAGGGGCGGCTACTCTGGTGGACGCGGCTATGGTGCTCCGAGGGGCGGCTACTCCGGCGGCCGCGGCGATGGCGGCTACGGTGCTCCGCGGGGCGACTACTCCGGCGGCCGCGGCGACGGCGACTACAGCGGCCGGGGCAACGGCCGCGGCGGCTACCAAGGCAATGGCGGCTACCGCAACCAGGGCGGGAACGGTGGCGAGTACCAGCAGCAGCAGGGGAGGCTACCAGCGGCGCAACGACAACTACTACCGGCCGCGGGGACGCGGCGGCCGCCCTGCCCCTGCCCCGGAGCGCATCGTCGCCGTCGAGGACGTGAACGTGTTCCCGCCGCTTGGCGCCTCTGCTCCGGCCCGAGCTGCCGCACCGGCTGCAGCTCCCGCGGCCGCCTCCGCCTCCCCCCCGCTCCGGCCGCCGCTCCCGCCCCTGCTCAGTCCTAGTTCTTCTGATTAGTTGCTGCTACACTTTAGTCTTCTTTTGGTGAGGAAATTGTGGAGAGATGAACATGGGAGGAGGTGCTCCTCGATTTTGTAACGGATGGTATAATATTCTTATTAAGTTTTTTCTTTTGCTTAAATATCGTTGTTTGCCTTGGCTTTTTGAGTTTTGTGGTTTGATATATCTCTTTCGTTGCCAACCCCCCTTTTGATTTGATTTGATAGCACACTCGTGACTCATGACTGCGGCCTGTTTGTCTTTCCCTGTCGCATGTTTAGTCGCTGCTTTCTTAAATTGTCGATTGATCCATGGATTTAGCAATTCTAGAAGGTAGCAGAGATTCGGGTTAGCAAAAGTAAATTACTAATTGATTGATTATAATTGATGAATTGACCGAATCTTGGTTTGAATCGTAAATAGTAAATATATTATTTATAATTATGGCCAAATAGATTTATATTAATGATAAATATTATTGATATTTATGACCTAAAAGATTTATATTGATGATCACATGGGTCTCCAAACAGATTTATTGATTGTTTGTGGACTACTTTATCTATTCAGTACTCCATTATTTTTCTGGAGCAGGAGTAGATGAGGATATCATGCTGATTTGCAGTGAGATTGATTGATTGCCTAACGCTGGCGGCAGCGTGACGCCATGAGCGGCATGACGCTCCGCGTGCGCAAGCGCGTCGTCTGCAGCCTCCCCTCAAGATGGAATGGAACTCCCTCGCGCAGCCTGGGCTGCCGCAGCCGCACGCGCCGGTCAACCACTCCCGGCTTTTTTTTTACGCGAACCGTGCCACAAGCCAAGGCCGTCGTGGCGTCGTGGTCAGGCAGGTCAGCCGCAGGGGTATTTCTAGTGGCGTCCCATCTCCCCGGCACACCGGACACCATCCAACAAGAGCTGAGCTGAGGCCGCGATGACGACGACCATGATGAGGCTGAGGCAACACCTGGGCCTTCCTTGCTCCCGTGCTATTTATACCTCCGCCATCGCCAGGCTCGGCAACAACACACCCCACCGCCGCCGAACAAGTACTACCAGCACCACCCAAAAAGCAGCTCCTGCTCTTCCTCATCCTCTTAGCCCTCCTCTTCCTCTTCTTCTTCGTCTTGATCCCCAGCTGCGTCTTGTTGCCCCCAGCTCGGCCCCGGATCATGTCGTCCTCTGCTTCCGACTCTGCTGCTGCGTCTTCGGCTGCGGCGCCGTTCGAGAAGCCCAGGTTCGTGGTCAAGAAGCTGCTCGCGGAGGCCCAGCCCGAGGGGCAGGGCGCCACCGTCCGCAGGAGCATCGGCAGGTAAAGCAAAGCTCGCAGATGCTCCGATTCCGTCCTTCTGCTCGTCCTCTCCTCGATATCAGAGGCGTTGACTGATTTGTCCGTGCGCATGATGCAGGCATGAGCTCCGCAACCTCGACCCCTTCCTCATGCTCGACGAATTCTCAGGTACTACTATTCGATCTCCGCCCAAATTTTCAGTCTTCTGCGACATTCATATGCTCTCGGATCATCGGAATTTTCCTGCTCGGCCGGCTGGCCGGCTTCGTCGTCCTGCTGACTGCTTGCTTGCCTCACCTCTATCTCCCTCCATTCGTCTCGCAGTCTCCAAGCCCGCCGGATTCCCCGACCACCCGCACAGAGGATTCGAGACCGTCACCTACATGCTCGAGGTCCGTCGCCTCTGCTCAACGCTTCTCTCCTCTTCTCTTCTCTTCAACGCCCACGAGGTGTTCGCTGAAACGTCCCCATCCTTCTGGTTCCGGTTGCAGGGCGCCTTCACCCACCAGGACTTCGCCGGCCACAAGGGCACGATCAAAGCCGGGGACGTGCAGTGGATGACGGCGGGCCGGGGCATCGTGCACTCGGAGATGCCGGCGGGGGACGGCGTGCAGAAGGGCCTCCAGCTCTGGATCAACCTCTCCTCCAAGGACAAGATGATCGAGCCCCGGTACCAGGAGCTGGAGAGCAAGGACATGAGCCGCGCGGAGAAGGACGGCGTGCAGGCCACCGTCATCGCCGGGGAGGCGCTGGGCGCGGCGTCGCCCGTGTACACGCGCACGCCCACCATGTACGTCGACTTCACCATGCGCCCCGGGTCCCAGCTCCACCAGCCGGTGCCGGAAGGGTGGAACGCCTTCGTCTACATCATCGACGGCGAGGGCGTGTTCGGGCGGGAGAAGGCGCCGCCCACCGCCGCGCACCACTGCCTCGTCCTCGGCCCCGGCGACGGGCTCAGCGTGTGGAATAAGTCTGACGGGCCGCTCAGGTTCGTGCTCGTCGCCGGGAAGCCGCTCGGCGAGCCCGTGGTGCAGCACGGGCCCTTTGTTATGAACTCGCGCGCCGAGATCCAGCAGGCCATGGAGGACTACTACTACGGCAAGAACGGATTCGAGAGGGCCAGCCAGTGGAGCTCCTCCGCATGATCGGCGATCGCAACAAAACATACATAATCTCACGTGCAAAATAGCAAAATAAAGATTTTTAAATTTGTACTATTTGTTTGGGAGGAAAGGCTAGATCTTTCTACACTCATTTTGACTATTCTTTTTCTAGCTACTACTATTGTGTTAGTAGTATATATGTCATTTATTAGTACGGTGAATTGCTGATTGTAATAAACAGTGTAGAAAATTGATAGTCTCAATAAACTATTGTATTTGTACTTTTGTAGTATGGATGGAAAATTGTGTATAGCCAAGCCATGAATTGGTGATTATTGTTTTCCAATCTACTTGTATTAGTTCGTTCATTTATGCATGGGTACATCATTTGTTCATCTTTACTCGGGTGATGGTGGCTGGCCAAACTATATGAAAATGAACGTACTGTAATAAATTTGTGAGTGGACAGAGGATACTAATTAGTGACATGGGGTTGTTCAGCTAGATTTAAAAGCCGGCTGATTTATTCTAAGAGAAAAATACTATTCTAGGTGGCTGCAAAAAAAAAAAAAAAAAAAAAAAAACAGAGAGAAATGGTTAGAACTTGTGGAAGGACTGCTCTCATTTGTAGTAGCATGGAGTACTTGCCTTGCATCACTGAACCCACAGCTGCAAGCTTGCAACTATGCAACTTCGCCATGGCAGCAATGGTGTAAGCCTCTTGGTGATGATGTGCTGTACTGAACTCTTCCCGACTATACTACATGCTGGTGATCTTTGGATTCTTCACCGTTAAGTGTCATAACTCACACCAAAGTCATTAATTAATTTATTAAAGAAGCCTCTAATTTGGTTGACAAAGTAGTGACAATTTTTTTACGAGCACCTCCGAGGACCGAGCTGGCAAATTCTCAAGAGTGACGAACACAGGTGCCTCATTGTCGACGGGAACGTCGCCTACTACTGAAAACAAACCCAAAACATCATGGTGCTTCTGATGCTCTTTAGAGCATCTCCAACAATTCCTTATCTCAACTTGCTATCATTTAAAAATTGCTAAAAGCATAAAAATCCCCCTCCAACAGCTCCTTATCCTAACTTGCTAAATTTCCAAAGTTGCTATCCAGAGGCCTCTAGCGCGGAGATTTGCGAGCGCGTATATGACTTTGTATCGCAAAATTCTTCCGTCGGCGGCAGCTGTCCCGCACGAGCGCGCCTTCTCCCGCGCGCGCGAATGACATCGAGCCGATCCTCGAACAATGGCAAACCTAGATTGTAGAACCCCAAAAGCTCTCTCCACCATCTTCCGCGCTGCTTCTTGCGCTTTTGCAAAATATTGATTCTTGTTACCCATAGGATGACTGATTGTCTTGACCAGAGTAGCCCATGAGGGGTATATACCATCTGCTAGGTAGTATCCCATTGTGTAATCATGGCCATTAACAGAATACTTCACTTCAGGAACTCTACCTTCCGCCAAGTTATCAATCAAAGGAGACCTATGAAGAACATTTATGTCATTATGAGATTCAGGCATTCCGAAGAAGGCGTGCCATATCCAAAGATCATCCGAAGCCACAGCCTCCAATATGATAGTTGGTTTGTCCACATGCCTTTGTACTGATCTTGTTTGTCATATGGACAGTTCTTCCAAGCCCAATGCATACAATCAATCGACTCTAACATTCCGGAAAACCCTTTTTGATCACCCATTACAAGTAGGCGTGCTTCCTGGACGACAATGCAGCAAATTTTCATAAACAAAAACCCACAACAACTGGACGATCGGAGCACCAATTTTTGAACAAAACAACCACGCAGAACTTTGGCAGCTGGAGGATAGGAGCTACTGACCTGCTAGAAGGAGGAGACTTGATCGATCGATTGCTGGTCGGCTTCTTGTACAGGATGGCCGCCCGCATGGAACGACATACGATGCCGCAACGACAGGTTTAGGGCGACGGCGACGGAACGAAGACCTGGTCGGCGGCGCTAGGAGAAGAAGGAGCGTCACGGCCCGGGGAATGTCGCGGCACTAGGAGAAGGACCGTCGCAGCGCCAGGGGGGAGCCCACGTCGATTTGGAGCTAGGTGGGCCTATTTTTTTTGAAGTTTACCAAGTGGGGATAATCTCTTGGAGTTGCTTTTTTTTTTCACTTGCCAATTAAATTAGCACGTTGCTAAAACATAAGATATAGCAAGTGAGTTTTATAAAACTCTTGGAGATCCTCTCATAACCAAAGCTATTTCGCAAATAGTAACAAATTCTACTATAGAAGAGAAGAAACAAAACAAAGCCCAGGAGTTTTTGAGTTGCAAAAAAGCCACCAATAAAGCAAAGTCACTACTCTTGAACTACGCAAGATTTTAGCCCAAAGTACACAAATATGTGCATATATCTAGCGGCCCAAAGATTGCCACCAGCCCAAGTACAATCCATAATCCTGCGTGGTGATTTTAGCCCAATATGCGTAAATATAGCAACTACTAGTATCATAGAACTTGGCTGATCATATATCCTATAGCCAAATTATACTGTCTACAGATGGCCGCAGTACTGCTGCCTCCGGTTGCTTTCATTGAGGGCGACGGGTTCAGTGTCACGACACACGAGGAGATTACTTTTTCAAAGAACAAGAGTAGACAATAATTGAGGCACAAAGGTGATACACGATGGATTGTACTGCGTGAAACCTAAGTCTTTTATTTTTAGTCCTAGGTAGCATGCTAGAAATGACACACGAGCAGACTATTATTATTTTTTTTAAAAAGAACACGAGGAGCATTTGTTGGGCAACAATGGATAAGCACAATGCCGAGTCAATCTCAGTTGTAAAAACAGGTGATACACGTTGTACTGTAAATGCGTTGAGCATTTAGTGGAGTCATAGACGTGAGTACACTATTGTGATGCATGCATGTAGATGCAGCTGCAGCTGCAGCACTTGGACTCGGCAAATCGATCTCTACTACCACTGCATGCGATGGCGCAGCTGTGAGCCTGTGAGCTTGCAACCTCCTAGTTTGCAACCTATATATACCATACATGCCTTATTATTAATGCCCACGAATCATCAGCCAGCAAAGAGAAGCATAAGCAAGCTGTAGCGTCATCAGCTCACACTCCAAGCCGTCGTCACCCACACACAGCAAGCCAACAATGGCGACCACCACCCCAATAATGCTCCCCTCTAAGCTCCTCGAGCAGTGGCAGATCATGGGGCTCCTGGCCCTCCTCCCTGTCCTGCTGGTGTCGTCCTGCTACCTCGTGCTCACAACCAGGAGCAGGAGCGGCAAGAAGGACGGCGGGGCGCCGCGGCTGCCGCCGGGCCCCTTGCAGCTGCCGGTCCTGGGCAACCTGCACCTGCTGGGCCCTCTGCCGCACAGGAACCTCCGTGAGCTGGCGCGGCGGTACGGCCCCGTGATGCAGCTGCGGCTGGGCATGTTGCCGACGGTGGTGGTGTCCAGCGCGGAGGCGGCGCGGGAGGTGCTCAGGGTGCACGACGTCGACTGCTGCAACCGTCCGGCGTCGCCGGGGCCCAAGCGCCTCTCCTACGGCCGCAAGGACGTCCTCTTCGCGACCTACGGCGAATACTGGCGCGAGATGCGCAAGCTCTTCGTGCAGGAGCTCCTCAGCACGCGCCGCGTCAAGGCCACCTACTACGCTCGCAAGCAGCACATGGAAAAGCTCCTCGCCGACCTCGACCGCGCCGCCGCGGCCCAGGCGCCCGTCGTGCTCAACGACCACGTCTTCGCCCTCGCGGACGGCATCATCGGCACCGTCGCCTTCGGCAACATCTACGCCTCCCAGCAGTTCGCGCACAAGGAGCGGTTCCAGCACGTGATGGACGACGCCCTGCACATGATGGCCAGCTTCTCCGCCGAGGACTTCTTCCCCAACGCCGTCGGCCGCCTCGCCGACCGCCTCACGGGCTTCCTCGCCCGCCGCGAGCGCATCTTCAACGGCCTCGACGCCTTCTTCGAGAAGGTCATCGACCTGCACCTGGACCCGGCGCGCCCCGTGCCCGGCAACGGCGGCGACCTCGTCGACGTCCTTCTCAACCTGTCCAAGAAGAAGGAGCACGACGGCACGCTCCGCTTCACCAGGGACCACGTCAAGGCCATCGTCTTCGACACCTTCATCGGCACCATCGACACCAGCTCGGGCACCATCCTGTGGGCGATGTCGGAGCTGATGCGCAGGCCGCAGTTGCTGAGGAAGGCGCAGGCCGAGGTGAGGGCCGCCGTGGGCGGCGATAAGCCGCTCGTGGACTCCGACACGGCCGCCAAGATCCCGTACCTGAAGATGGTGGTCAAGGAGACGCTGCGGCTGCACCCGCCGGGGACGCTGCTGGTGCCCCGGGAGACGATGCGGGACACCACCATCTGTGGCTACGACGTGCCGGCCAACACGCGCGTTTTCATCAACGCGTGGGCCATCGGCAGGGACCCGGCGAGCTGGCCGGTGGCGCCCGAGGAGTTCAACCCGGACCGCTTCGTCGGGAGCGACGTCGACTACTACGGCTCGCACTTCGAGCTCATACCGTTCGGCGCCGGCCGCCGGATGTGCCCGGGCATTGCCATGGGCGAGACCAACGTGAGCTTCACCCTGGCCAACCTGCTCTACTGTTTCGACTGGGCGCTGCCGGAGGGGATGAAGCCGGAGGACGTCAGCATGGAGGAGACCTGGCGCGCTCACGTTTCACCGGAAGACGCCGCTGGTGGTGGTGCCCACCAAATATCAGCACCGCAAGGCGTAGCGTAGCACTCGTCGACGGCGACAACCACTCAAATAAAAATAATAATACAGTGCCAAAGATAAATAAAGTACTGCTACCAGCCACAGCCAGCAGTCATAGTTACAGTATATCTATACGACCTCGATTTTATTTTGTTTGAGAAATGTTTATTATGTGTTTTAGTGCTGCACAATACATAGTACGTACGAAATAGCTATTCTCATAAGGTTTTTCCTGCTTCATTTGGTGGTGGTCGTGCGTATTCTGCACATCAACCGTGGGTACATCAGTACATGGCGATAATGCTCATATCTGTGTTTGCTGGGAGCAGACCTAACCTGACAGTGGCAATCACCAAGTCAATATCAGGTGTGGTATTTATCGACATTGATATCATGAGCTTTGGTGATCCTATCCTGATCCCAATATTAAGCAAACTTGCCCACCACCAGGACACTAAAAGATGTTTTTGACCGTTAGATCTAATAATATAGATGAACCGGATCAAATATCTATCTCCCATTATCTAGGGTGATAATGTTGTCGGCATTAAAAAATAACTTTGTAAAAAATGAAGTTCTTATGATAAATGACGTCAGTGACAACCTAAGTAAGAAGTATATGCAGAACACTCCCAAATAACTCTCCCAATAACTCTGACGCTGCACTGTGTTCTTAGTTCTTACTCACGAATCGGTGAGGTTTACGGGTCGCCGGGACCATCATATATATGGTCTGGCGGCAGAAATGTTTAGTGTGCCTGTGAGGCCTGCGCGCGTGCGATTAGGAGCTTTTTTTAGCAGAACTACACATCTTTATTGATTATTCGATGTATAGTGATTACAAACATCCTCAAGCGGATTCAGAAACCAAACACGGCGACCAAAATCTGTATCAGAGTTTTTAGCTTTGAACAGGCAAGATTTTAGCTTATATGTGCATAGCTAGCGGCCCAAAGATTGCCACCAGCAGCCCAAGTACAATTCATCCTGCGTGGTGATTTTAGCCCAATATATGCGTAAATACCAGCAACTATCCTATAATAACTTGGTTGATCATAAATAGTATAGCCAAATTATAGTGTCAACAGAAACATGACCGCAACAATGCTGCCTCCGGTTACTTTCATTGAGGGCGACGGGTTCAATCTCACGACACACGAGGAGATTACTTACTTTTTTTAAAGAACAAGAGGATAATTTGTTATAGACATTAATAATTGAGGCACAAAGATGGCCAATCTCACTTCTAAATGTAAGAACAGGTGATACACGATCGACTGTAAATGAATTTGTTCAACCTAAGTCTTTTAGTCCTAGGTAGCTAGCATGCTAGAAATGGCACACGAGCAGATTACTATTTTTTTTTAAAGAACACACGAGGAGAATTTGTTGGGCAACAATGGAGGCACAAAGCTGGGTCAATCTCAGATGCAAATTAAAAACAGGTGATATATCATGTACTGGAAATCGGAACTTGTTCCAACCTATAAGTCCGAATTAAACCCTGAGCCGAATCTTCTAGAGGTACACAATCGTGTGGATAAGATTGTTTTTTTTTGTTCATTCAAATCAAGAAGATGGGGAGAATGTATTAGTCCACGTGTCAGAAGGCTGATGATCCACGTGTCCATCCATCTCAGCGCAGGCGCAGGACGCGCAGCCCAGCCCACTCGAACCAGAATCAGCTCGCGCCTCGCCTCCCACCTCCACTCGTTTCGCTCCTCTGATTCTCCGTGGTCCCCGGGCCACCGCTCACCACCGCCGCAGGCAGCCACGCCACCGGCCCTGCTCCCACCACGCGCGAGCGCAATGCTGGCGGCGTCCCTCAGGCCGGGGCCTTCGCTCGCGGCCTTCCCCGCTTCCGCCCGGACGAGCCCAATCGCCTTCGTCCCCTTCCCTGCGCGCCTGCACCACCGGCCCCTCCTCCTCTCTGCGACCGCCGAGGGAACCGGCGCCCCCTGCCGGCCAGGGAGACGCCTCGGCTGCACCGGTCGACGAGGTGCGCCTCCCGCAGGTTCGTTTCCTCGGCGACATCCTGTTCTCGCCTGCTGGCTTCTGGACCGCGCGTCTCGGCTCGGCTGTTGCTCGACGAAATGCCAACGTTGCGGCCTAGTATTAAGGAAGCTCGCTCCGTCTCTCCTGCAGTTCGCTGCGGACTGGGAAGCCGCGCGCTCGTACAAGGACCAGGGGACGATCCTCACGCTGCCGGTGCTGCGGGCCAACAGTGGTGGGCTCATCGTCAGGTTCAACTCCCTGCAGGGGTTCGTGCCCAACCCTCTCCTCAGCCCCGCGCACTGGTGTAAAGGTACTGCTACTGCTTTTCTGTGCAGATTTCTGTGAGCATCTTGTGGTTGCCAGTAAATACGAGGTGGTGTCTGATTGTTGCTAAGCTCGCAGACCCCAAAAGGCCCATCCAAGAGATTACGAAAGACCTAGTAGGAACGTCGGTTTCTGTCAAGGTAACTGACTTCTCTTTGCCTTCTCCATTGCACCTTCTGGTTCTGTTGCGTAGTTGTCTGTAGCTACTTCCATTGTAATTTAAGGATGTGCCAAAATTTCCATTCATTTATGCTGTATATTTCTGTATAATGTCATGGTTCATATCATAGGGTCAATGATACTTATCCTTACTTCCTGCATCATAAATGAAACATGGTTTCTTCCTGACAAAATTACTCTGAAATTGGATGAATTGAGCTCAAGACTTGAGGGTTTTGTCGATCTGATTTTATTAAGAAGCTCAATCTAATTGGTCTAGATAGCTGAAGCGAATGAGGAGGAAAGGAAACTTGTCTTCTCTGAGAAGGATGCTAGTTGGTCAACATACTCTTCCCAAATAAAGATTGGCGACATCTATGATGGAATTGTGGGCTCAGTGTTCCACTATGGTGCATTTGTTCACCTGCGATTTCCTGATGGTACTTATTGGCGAGTGGCAACTATTTTCTTGGCTACCTATTCAGAGTGGAGTTTCTGACAACAGCTACAACTCTACAGGATTATATCATCTTACTGGTCTTGTACATATCTCCGAGGTGTCTTGGGATCTTGTCCAAGACGTCCAGGATTTTCTAAACGAAGGGGACGCTGTCAAGGTCATAGTTGTGAACATTGATATGTGAGTACTTTCTAGGACCTTACTGAGCTCTGTGCGCAATTGTTAATATGTGTCTTGATTCTTGAACTATTGATGAAGTAATTCTCATGTCATAGGTTATCATGAAAAGAGGTATGGTATGAAACTTCAGCGCAAAATGTTGTGTGGCTTATCATAGAATCATGTATGGAAATTTTCACATTAGTGGAGTCAGTTGGCATGTTATGAATTTGGTATACATTAGGGCTAAAGGATGATGGCTAAGGAGATTTTTCATGCCAACTGTCTGCCTTATCAAATTAACAGTTGTTCACCTATGCAGCATGTATAATTCATAGGGGAGGGAATGGGAGGGGAAGGGGTCTTAAATTAGTTAGTTACCTGTTATAGCAGAGCATCATTTTTCTTCGAGTTGAGAAAACATTTCTTTTCTTATTAATAGGGAATAATAAAATATTGGCTGCTCTGTCTTCAATGTGATTTTTGTTGAAATAATTGGACATACTTGCTATTTACAAAAAACAGGGCAAAGTCAAGGATCGCTTTATCTATCAGACAACTGGAGGAAGATCCTCTACTGGAGACATTGGACAAAGTGATCCCTTTGGTTAGTTGTTGAATTCAGTGTCTTGACTCTTAGTGTATTTGACTTTGTGGTGGGAAAAAAGTGGGCTCATTTTTTTTTTTTTTTTTGCGAATAAAAAAAAGTGGGCTCATTTAGTAATCTTTTTTCTTCTAGGAATCTGATCAATCACCTGATCGTATGATGTCTCCTTCAGAAGTTGAACTTCTGCCAGGACTTGAGGGTATATGCAATGAACTATTGCAAGAGGATGGGTAGGTTTTTGTTTCTTGGTTGATATCTATTTTTTTTTTTAGATTGTTCCATACTTCGGTAGCAAGTTCTTTACTGCCATAAATATGCCACCAAATCACCCAAGTGTTCTACTGCAATATCCATAGCCATCCAGAGTCTAATTAACTGTATTATCTTTACAGTATAACAGATGTACAGTTTGGGCGCCAAGCATTGGAGAAACGTGTTGTTTCACAGGATTTGGAGCTTTGGCTTTCCAATGTATGATTCCAGTCCATGCCAATCTTTCCATAGTTGCAGCTCACAGGAGATGATGGATGTTATAAACTTGGATTAACCTTCTTGGATCTGATTACACAGGTTTCAGCTAAAGATAACAAGTTCACACTTCTTGCACGAGCTGGGAGGCAGGTTAGGATTCTTCTTGTACTGCAAATGATTTGTTTTATTTTATGAGGAGTTTCATTATACCAGAGTGTGGCCTTGGATGTTTTGGTTCCAACTAAATAGAAGCACAAGAATTATAATTCCTTCTTATTCCTTGCCAGGTCCAGGAAGTGTATTTGACCACTTCCCTAGACCAGGAGGGCATAAAGAAAGCTGTGCAAAGAGTGCTAGGGCGTGTTCCTTGAAGCTGACCCGCTGCAAGTAGAAACCGAGGTGTGTTTGTCTTCCCCGATTTTCTAACTAAAGCATTTATAAGGAATCCACAGCATGAGCAAACAGACAGAAACATTTGCCACTGTCGCAACATCCGGCTAAAGTTTTCTCTGTTGGATACTGCACCAACCAAAATCTGTAAATATTTTCAGTCCTACACGAGTAGGTTAGGCACCTTGGGCCATCTCTTTAAACAAAGATGTTTGCTAAGCAGTGGTTCTCTGTACTTTCTGGGGTCTGCCTTTTGATGCCCTGTGCACTTGTCATACTATACTACTTGTATTTGTCTGAATTCCTGAGGCAATTTGTGTATATGAGTATATGTAAGTTTTATGATAGGGCTAACACTTCATCACTTCCTTTTCTTTCTCTTGCAGTACCTGTTGATTCTAGCTATTCCTTGATATTTTATTTCTTTGCATATACTTATAGCTCTGCTGCTACATTCAGCACGTTTTTCTTTTCAGCATGCACCTCAAGGAATATTTAGGATTCTATAAAAATGCCAACTAAATTCTGTAGAATCCAAGTCCCCTTATCCAAATCAGTCCTTATTTATGGAACAATTTTTAACTGTTTTTTACATATATGTGTGCATCAAACTCTAGTATGTACTGACGCAATAACGTTGACCGTACGTACCAAGTTGTGTCTTGAGAATGACACAGGCGATAAGAACCGAGGAGTGTTTTTTTTTTTTTTTTTTTAGCAAGAGAAAGTGAGTGTTGAGAGTGCTGCTTCCTGTGTACATCCTTTCGTTACGATAGATAGATCTGTGAGATATTATCCATTAAAAAAACTTCATATATATCAAGTTGGCCTGGCCCCTAGCTGAAATGACCCGAACAGCCGACTCCATCTGACTGGTCCACGTCGATATTATCCCAAGGAGGCATCTTTGCAACACTTTAAAAAAATAGGAAAAAAAAATCTTGTCGAACCTAGAACTAGAACGAGCAAGGCAAGGCATCTATGCATGGATGTCGACGAGCCGACCTCTGGGTTAGGCACATTGGGTCATCCCCTTTAAACAAAGATTATCTAAGCTGTGGCTTTGTGTTTGTATTTGCTGGGGTCTGCCTCCTGATGCCCTGTGTGCACTTGTCATACTGTGATTCAGCTCACTGCTTGCGCGTACTTGTCTGAACTCCTGAGGCAATTTCTGTACGAGTAACTCCGTCCCAAATTAATTGTTGTTCTTAATTTTTGTGCCAAAAGTTTGACTCAATTTATAGAAAAAAACGTGCATTATTTATGTCTTCGAATAAATTTATTAAAAAACTAGACCTAAAAATCTTTCTGATGATACTAATTATAATACTAATCGATGATATTTATTATTTATAAAAATTATCGGCAATTGTTTCTCGGGAAACGAAAGTGACAGTTATTTTGGGACGGAGGAAGTATATGTATAAGTTTTATGCCAATACTAACACTTCTTTCAGCACTTCTTTATTAATTTATTTGCAGTACCTGCTGATTCCAGCTATACATTGCCTTTTCTTGCTTGGCATATATAGCTCTGCTGCTACATTCAGCACGTTTTTCTTTTCAGCAAGCACCTCAAGGAATGTTTAGAGTCCTATCAGAATGTCAACTCATTCTGTAAGTTTGAATCTAAATCCCCTTATCCAAACCAGTCCTTATTTATGGAACAAAATTTTGACTGGTTCGCACACGCACACATACACTCCTATGTGCATTAAACTGGGAGTATGCACTGACGCAATATGTTGACCGTGCATAACCAGTCGCGTGTTGAGAATGACTTCGGCGATGAGAATTGAGAGCGCTGCTTCCCGTGTACATCCTTTCGTTACCATAGATAGATAGTTATGTGAGAGATTATTATCCAATATAAAACTGCATATGTATCAGTATCAAGCTGAAATTCTCCAAGCAGCCGGCTCCATCTGACTGTTACACGTCGATATCCAAAGGAGGCATCTTTCTTGCAACTTCTCAAAAGAAGAAGAAGAAAAAAAATCTTAGCCGAACCTGGAACTAGACTGAGCAAGGCATTTAGAGAAAAATGCAGACGGACAATATGGACGAGCCCGCGCCGTGGGCAGTATTGTATTGGCATTGGCGTCCCCGCGTCAGTGTCAGTGTCATGCATGTCGGCATGTGCCCGGCCTGTCGATCTCTCCGGCCGGCCGGCCGGCCGGTCGTCACCTTGCGTGATGGGCGTGCGTGATCGCATGGCTCACCATGCGTGACCTCCCCTCGTCCAGCTCGCCAAGCCATATGCATCGATCCTCCCAAGGAGGCCCAAACAAGAACAGCTAGCCAGCGCTGATGGTCGCGAGAAGCAACACTCACGGCCACCGGACTGGACGCCGGCGCCGGCGGCAGCGGCAGATACCGACGACGCAAACAACAAGAAATTAACTAGCTGACAAAACAGGAGCAATTTATCTACACACGGTCACGCAGTCTCCAGCCTGCCTCCCTTTCTTCATTCTCTCTGCTTTCCCAATGATCCTCTGCTTCTAGCTAGCGCCGCCATCCTCTTCATTCATTCAGTCCCTTGTGCTTCGTTTGGTTTGGTATTCCGGCGAGCCATCGATCGAGCTAGCTAGTGTCATCCATGGCGAACGGTGACGGCGGCGCGCAACAGCCGTCCTGCGCCACTGTGCCGCTGGGCAAGTCGGTGCGGCGCGCGCTCCGGACCGCCATCGGCATACCCAAGAAGAAGAAGAAGCCGTCGCCGCCACTGCCGTCTAGCATTAGCAGCAGCAGCAGCAGCAGTAGTCGGGACCCGGGCGTGTCCATGGAGCTGAGCAGCTCGTCGTCGGTGGCGGCGAGGAAGGAGGCGGTGGTGCGGGTGGTGATGCGCGGCGGGGTGGTGGAGGTGTACCCTGGCGTGGTGCTGGCGTGCACCGTCATCCGGAACCACCCGCCGGGGCTGTGCCTGGCGCACCCGGACGTGTTCCGCAACCCGCACGGCGCCGTCGTCCGCCCGCTCGAGCCGCTCTTCCCCGGCCAGAAGTTCCTGCTGCTCCCCGAGACCACCGTCGTCAGGCTCAAGCAGAAGATCCCCGAGAGCTCCATCGGCGCCTTCGCCGACGACGACGACGAGGACGAGGAAGAAGAAGAGGACAACGCCAACGAAGAAGGCGACGGCGCGGTGGTGTCGTCGTCGGAAGAGGAGGCGGCCGCGGCCGCGGACGCGGAGGGTGACGGTACTAGCTCCATGCCGGAGTGCAACGCGAGGGACTACTTCGTGGCCAACGACCGGTGGTCGGAGAGCCGCTTCAGGAAGCTCGTGCAGCAGGGGCTGGCCGTGGCGCCGAGCAAAGACGACGACGACGTCGAACCGGCCGAGAGGAAACAGCAGGAGAAGACAAGGGCGAAGAAGGCGGGGAACAAGAAGAAGAGGAAGCCAGGGAGGAGGCGGAGAGACCGTCCGTTGCCCCAGCTGCCGATGGGGCTCAGGGGGTTCGCGGCGGTGAGGAGGACGTGGGAGCCCAGCCTGCCGTCGGTGGAGGAGGAGGGGGTCGTCGTCGCCGTCTCTCCTCGCCACCCTCCGTCGGAGGAGCCGGAGGAGACCACAAGATCGATCATGAGCAGTCAGTAAGTTAACTAGTGCTGTTGCACTTGCACATAGTCGTTGCGGCGGCGGCGTCGTCGTCGTCTCGTCACGGTGGTCGGGCAGTTTAAAGCCGCCGGCCGATCAGAAGCTGGCAAGCTGCGCGCATGGAGAGTGCAGAGTGCTCTGGTCTGGTCCGATCCGTGCATGTGTACATTTTTCTTGTTGGTAGCTGTCAGGTTTTCAGTGTCCGTGCGTGTCAAACAGAGGAGATGTGTGCATCAGTGTATGTGTATTTTATGTACAGTATGTACCTTGACCTTGTTGTGATCGATCATCTTGTCGTGCGCTTTGGTGTTGATGTTGCCGTGGTGGGTTTGGCACTGCGTTATTACTGTCTCGCATCATGAGAAACATGAGCAGAAATCACCAAACAAGAACTAGTACGGCGGATGCCTTCAGGACAGACAAGTCATGATCATCTAGTAGATCATATCATTATGGATTTAATTTCTAAGATCCTGAACATGAGAAACATGAGGAAAACCCCAACATCCCAATGAACATTGCAAAAACAAACCATCTTGTGTAAGCTAGCTAGCTAAAACACTCTCTTCTCTATAGGAAGTGTGTGCACATACAGACTCACTCAACAAACAAATTGCATGGTATGGCAAGAGTCATCTCTAGCCCCATTCCACTTCTCGCACCCACGACCGTGAGGTAAGAATGTGACAAACATAATAATCAACAAAAGACAGCCCATTTAATTTACTTTCTAAGAAGATGCAGCCACGCATGTTGCAGCTGTGATGCATACAAAGTTACAAACCAGCAAGCACACAAGCATCATCATTTCATTTATTGAATCATCCATGTTTAGTTTCAAGCAAGCACACCAAAGCAACTTACAATCATGAGAGCAAACTTAAACAATCTGCTGGCAAGTGGATCATAAGCCACAGCAGCACACACCACACAAAATCCACACCACACGCGACGGGAGCACAGCAGGCAGGCAGGCAGGCAGCCTCTGGCTCGCCCTTATTTGTTTGGCTCTACTGCTCAGAGTAGAGTAACGAGTAGAAGGTCCATCTGTATCACACCATCTTACATCTCAGTTCTTCAGACAATAAGATGTCACGACACGACTCATGACAGCACTCACTGACAAACCAAAAGTAAGCAATCCAATGCAACGCAATGCAGGTTGATCTCGACAAGATGCAGGCCGGGCAAGCATATATGGGAGGGCATGCATCCGTCCTTGCAAGGATCAACTGACCAAAAGCAGGGGATGGCAGCAGGCGAGACCAAAGCAGAGTAGTATCACGGTCTTCTGTGGGCGGCCTTGCTTACATTACCTTAGCTGCAGGAAATTAAAGGAAAGATGAGAAGAGAGATTCATTTTATTTTATGATGTCATTGTCCATTCACACATAGAAATACTAGAAATGAGAGTGTAGGCTACCGGGATCACACATATATACATACCCACGTTAGTTAATACTTACGTACCTCATTTGAGCACGGAGCCCCTGAGCAAGGTCTTCTTGTAATGCCGTGGGTGGGTCGGCTGGTACCAGAAACGGTGGCCGTCCCCTTCCCACTCCAGCCTGTCCCACCATTCCTTCTCGCAGTCGCAGTGCACCTTCTTGCTACGTAAGTAGTTGTCGAAAGCGAGAACCGGCAAGCGCCTAAGGCTCCAGCAGCCTCTGATCTTGACTGTCTCGAGCGCGGGCGTAGACATCCTCCAGTGCCCGCAGATGCCCTGTAGCATGGGTAGCTCATGTAGGTGGATGTGCTCTAGGCTGTAGAATATCACCGAATTCGACATGTATACAGAGCTGTTATCCTCATCCAAGGAGAAGACATCCCTGAGAGCACCGCACCACATGATCTCGAGAGTCTGCAATTTGTTTACACCGTACAAGTCAAAACGCCTCGAGATTGACGTCAAGTTGAACTTGGTGGATAGTACATGTATCAGCCGGGGGCAAAAGTCCAGGTGCAACCATGTCAGATCCTGAAATGACAAACTGTCATGATCTGAAAACCATGTCAGTTCCTGATCTGAATCTTCTTGTTTAAAGACCTCTGTCACCCAATCCCATATGCAATGTGCTTTAAGGAGGCGTGAAGCCCAGAATGTCTTCAAGTGTTTAAAGGCGATCATATATGTTGTCTGATGTGATTTGGGAATGGTGAATACGCATTCCAGATTGGGGCAACGCTCGACTCGACACCAATTTAGATGGCCCCATTTTGAACTGGCAGGGCTGCCGCATGGGATGCTAATGATGGACGAGCTATCATGCACGTGCAGGATCCTAGCAATATCACAGATCAAATCTGGTACAGTTTCTTCACCCTCTTGCATTGGTTTGGTCCTCCACGCATGGTGGTCTTGTATGTGCATGTAGCAGGTCAAGCCATCCAAGTGAGGAATACGTGGGCAAGGCCATAGTGTTTCTTTCGCATCATCACCATTCCCGCCTTCGCTTCCCTGCAGAAACTCATGGTCTTTAAAAGTCACTGAACCGTCTTCATGTATCCAACGATGTTCAGGCTGCTCCACGCTTGCTAGTACATGCTGCTGCTTGATACTGCTACTGGCTGCTTCATTGTCGTCTTTGCCAGAACCAAAATCAATAGCAGGAGAGGAAACCTCAACATGTACCGCTTTGGAATACCAGAAATACTGTCTCAATGCCAAATAAAGTGTCCTGAGGAGCCTTGCATCTCTTACCATGATACACCAATCAAATTCAGAGGGTGATCTACTGCCATGGACCACAGATAATGATGTTCTCATGGCAGTGGGGGTAGTGTGACCCTCTGTGAACTTTTCTTCCAAGGGTACCAACGATGCAGCTGACAGTGTGGTGCCAATGTGCACCTTCCGCAATGAACTTTCCAGTGGCCACACGATCGCACAGAGCTCCTCACAATTATCCAGGAAGAGCTCACCCATCTTATCGGCGGTCATGGCACTAAGGTCCAGTGTTCTGACCGCTGTGCCAGACAAGTCTAGGATATAGAGGTCCTCAAACAATCCACTCAACAATACATTCTTCAATTTAGCACATCCCGTGAAGGAGAACTTCTGTGTCCCAGCCAACCCTTGAATGATCGTCACGGTCTCAAGTTGGTTGCTGCTGGTACATATCCCAGATAACTTTGTCACACCCTGCGTGCTTTGGTTTCTAGAAAGGTCAAGAAGCTCCATCTTGCTCATCCCCAAGAACAAGTTATGTTCCGAGCAGTTGAGTGTTGACTTGGTGACTCGAAGCTTGCGGATATTAGGCAGCCGCCCCTGCAGCTGGCATATGTCCCAATCCTGGGCTCCCATCACATTTAGCTCCCTAAGCTGAGTCATGAAGTCCAGCATCCGTGCGGACAAGATCTGATCACAGCGTGTGTAGCGCACATCAAGCACCCATAGCCTCTGGAAGCAATGCTGGAAGTCATCTTCCGCCCCTGCTCCATCAGTTGTAATTCTGTCATCCACTTCTTCTTGAGGGAAACCATATATGCAACTGTGGTCTTGGTCTTGGCAGTGGTCGAGCCACAAAAACTTAAGGTTGTGGCAGTAGATGAAAGGAGGAGATGAGAAGCTAAATGTGCGGCCTGAGAGTTTCAGCACCCTAATGTTGTTGAAATCTTGGAACATGTCTGCATTGGGCATGACCAGAAATCCGTTGGGTAATGGAGTCATGTTTGGCATCATGCACATTCCAAACCGTACCAGTTGAGTGGGGAAATGTTTGGGTTCATATTGGTAGTACCCCACATCTAATCGCATCTCATGCTGCAGAGCACCAGCTGCTCTCCATAATCCTTCATCATAACCATCAGTGTTCACATCATCTCCCTGCCGCTGTATGATGCCATCACATATCCAGTAGTTGCAGGCATGGGTGGCCAGGTCATAGTCCATAAGTAAGTTATGGCCTATGCAGCATAGCTTCAGCATGTGCAAGAGAAAGAGCTTGCCGACTTGTGCAGGCCCATTGCTAGTATTGATTGTGATCTCACTCTCTGCAACGACTTCTGCAGCCTCCTGGCGCACAAGGTCGGTGCAAAGCTCCTGTGGCTCTCTTCCCCTAATAAGGCTGTGATGGGCCGAGAGAACAACATCAGTCTTGAATGTCCCTGCTGTGCTCTTCATGGCCCCGACAACTTTGTTCCTGGGGTAGAGCCGGAACCTCCCTTGGAAGGTCCACAGCACCTTGTTGTCCAAGTATTGGGACAGAGGGAAGCCGAAGCTGGCTAGATCAATCTCCTCATTGCTTCCATTGTGGAAAATCACCAAGAACCTGCGGTTCAGCTCCTGTATGCGTCGATGCATCCCCCTGAGAACTTGTGGTATCTCGAGGCGGGATGCCAGGCTGACCCCGTCGAACTCGTCCTCCTCATCTTGCTTGTCCAACATGTTCATCAGCGGGGCAGGGAGCTCCAGCTGCTCCGCGATAGCCCGCTGAAGCACTCTCCTGCCCTCCCACTTGGAGCAGTCGATGTGGATGATCTGATCAAACTTGAGTCCGGCCGGGGCCTCTGAAGCCACGGCCAGGCGTTGAGCCACAGCTCGGAGGACGGCGGATGCCCCCAGCCCGTCCCAGCCGTCGAAGTAGATGACATTATTATTATTGTTTCTGCTGCTGATGCTTCGGGCAGTGTTGTCTTCCTTGAGCTCTTCAAGAATTCTCTCAACTGCCGCGTCAATGCTGTCCGCTTTGATAGCCTGCACGCACATGTACATACATCAGTCCACAGAGGAGGGACAAGATAGATCATTGCATTGCTTAATTTAGTACTCTAATCATGTATTGTAATTGCCATATGCATTATTCAGATGCCAAGACTACTGTTGTAGATAATTACCTCGGTGCGCATGATGGACAGGATTGGATTGGATTAACCAGCAGCAGGCTGGCACAGAGCTCAGGTCAGGTCGACTTGTCAGCTGTATATAATATGTGGTTACTATCTAGATAGATCTTGAGCAGTGATACTGCAAACACATTCAACTCATTTGGAAGCAGTGGAACAAGAGCCATGCATAATCTCGCCAGGCTGCAGCAGATGTGTGGGTTCCATTCCGATTACAAATCTAACCCATCGATTAAACTCTTGCCTGGACAGATCAACAAATAAGCATGAGACGAAGTCTTTTTTTAGATCAAGACGCATGAAACTAGTAAAAAACAATTAGCTAGCAAGTACATTATTCTGCAATACTTAATTCAAAGCCACCCTTTTGTTCAGTGCCTTTTTCTAATATAATAATAAATCTTAACTGCAGGGGCCTTCCCTGCTATATTTTATGTCAAAAAATCTTAAGTCCCATGCATTCTGCAAATGCTAGACCATACATTATGTATACACCTTTGAGATGGACATCTGCATTTGAAGGGAGTAGTCATGTAGTGGCATACCTTAGTTTGATCCACTTGAATTAGATTGTTGGCAGGGTCCAGTACGTAGTAAAATTCCCAGATTAAATGAATCGGCCTAATAGACTGAAACAACAGAGTGATGAATGGCCGTGTCTCTGTGTGTCAAAGAGATAGAGGTGTGCTAACAGCCTTGAGAGAGATGTATATGCTTGAAAAATACACGGCCGGTGGTCCAGATGAACCAACCTTTGGTCTCTCTTTTTGAGACATATATGATATGCATGCAGCGTAGAATTTTTACTTTGCGTTCATCCCATATATCAGATGATTCTTTGCTTGCATCTTCAGCATGCAGGATTCCATCATATGGTTTTTTTCCAAAGGCAAAGTTAAAGAGCAAAAGGATGGCTTCTGTGCTCACTATTTACTACTTACTAAATGCGTTGTGAACCACAAGCCCGTCCTAATTGGGTGCCACGCAAAGCACCGAGTTTTAGAAACAAAAAAAGCAGAATACATGCATGAGGAAGATAAGATTCTAGTGGGCCCCTTAGCCCAATGCATACACCCATTGCCTAGCCCCAACTACGGCAGATGCTTTTCTCATGATGGCAGCCAGGCATCTAGTGATGATAGAGAACGAAAATGAAGAGCAATTTCCACGCAACTGAAAATTAGCAAAAGGAAGAAGGACAATACACTGCGCTAGGGATTGTCCTACGCTTTTGTCACAAAAGCTACCAGCTGTGTCAAAATGTATAATTGTTTCATGTTAGGTGTAGTGAACACGAGGCATTCACAGCACATGGTTCTTCCCTATAAGCTAGCTCCATATGTGAATGAATATACGCAGATAGGAACCCATGAGACAGCTCAATCATCGTCACCTGCCCTGAACTGCTGTCCTACATTGACATCAGAACAAGTTGGATCCCTCTTCTGTCCAATCGACTGGCATTCCATCAGCCACTCCAAACTGAACACCCCAATGCATGTAAATGGGGGTCATGCACGAATGAATTACCAAACTATGCACATACTAGCTGGTACCCAGCATGTGTACTGCGTCCTGCAGGGCACAAGCAAGATCTGCCCACCTATTCTGAGCATGTAGAGAAGAAAGACTGGAACTTGAACACAAAACTCAATGCAATATGGTATTCCTTTAAAAATGTGAAGCAAATGCCGGTGGGGTAATTGCTCAAGGTCCTGTGGTGGTAAAATGTGGACCAAAAACTGTGTTGTTTTATAATAGTAATATGTAATTTTTCTTGCTGTCGTAATATCATCTACTTATTTTTCACAAAACAAGAAGGTAGGGAGAGCTACCTGCTTGGCAGCCTGGGAGTCAACTTGCTAGCCAAAACAAGAAGGGGGCTAGGGATCATTGATTTATAAACACAGAACTCAACCCTGCTCCTTAAACACCTGGATAAGTTTTACAATAGTGCTGATGTACCCTGGGTCAATCTAACCTGGTCAAAGTTCTATGGGAATAACCAAACTCCACCTCATACTAGTACTCCAATTGGATCCTTCCAGGTGGAAAGATGTGCTGAAAATATTTGGAAAATTCAAAAGCTTCTCAGAATGCCTTCCAAACAAAGGGAACACTGTAACGATTTGGCTTGATCAATGGTTTGCCAGTCCACTGAAGAACAGATTCCCAAGCTCTTCTCCTTCAGCAAGAAACCTAAGTGTTCAATTAGGTTCCACCTAGATCAGAACATCAGCAGCATCTTCAGTTTACCAATGTCCAGCCAGGCAGCAAATCAACTAGCAGAGTTGCATCTTCTTATGCAGGAAAGTTGATGTCCATGACAGGAAACTATATTCACAGTTGCTGGGAACTGTGGAAGCCTCCCTCTCTCTTTCCTTGGCTATGGCCTTCGAGCAACCTGGGCAAGCATAAGTTCTTCTGGCTTTTGCTTAGAAATAGGCTTAACACCAGGAACCTGCTTAGAAGTAAGAACAAAGACTTGGATGACTACAGCTGCGTCTTTGCAACAGTGGGAGTGAAGAAAAGAAACCTTATACACCTCTTCTTTGGATGCTCATTTAGACAGGACTGCTGGAACACTCTCCATATACATTGGAAACTTAACCTGCAACCTTTAGACATGATAACTGAGGCTAAAACAAACTTTGGCAACTCGATTTTTAGAGAAATTATGATCTCAGCTTGTTGGGTAATTTGGACGACTAGAAATAGCATTATTTTTTATAATGGCTCCTGCATCCTCAGCTTATGGAAGAGACATTTCAAGGAGGAGCTTAGATTGGTGTGCATCAAGGCCAAGCCTACCAGAAAAGTCCCCCTCGTTCTGTGGCGAGAGAGTTACTCTTAAGCATGTTTTTGTTGCTTTTTTTTTTCCTTTTGGACCTAGTTACCTTGTACTTCTTGCATTTAGTTGTAAATTTTTGTACGTTTCCTATTTTACTTAATAGAAAATGAAAAAAATATAGGTAGGGGGCTCCCCTGCTGACTTGTTCAAAAAAGTATTCAGGTCTTCTTGTATTCCTGAATTCAGAACCACATGGATCATTTTACACTACAATGCATACTCCAAGTAGTGCACAATATAGAACAAAGTAGTTGCATATTCAGTATACACCTCGGTTGTATCCACCAGGAAACTCCAAAATTTATGTACACCACAAAACACCATAATTTGTATCTTTAATATCGAGACAGATAATACTGAAAATGGTAAAGGTAATTAGCAGTGTTCAGTTAACATGCAAAAGCAAAGCTCAGTCAAGAGAGCAAAAATTGAATTATTTTGAATGAACGTATTGGAAGAGGTGTAGGTAGAATCAGTTTTAATTCTAGGTAGAAAGTCTGTGACGATTGTTGACATGAAAGTTGCTGTTGCACTATACGTGTACACTACTTAAACGGCAGAATCAAAAGTTAGCATTTGGTTTATGTGAAAGAAACGTAAGGTGTATGATTTGCATGAAACTGGAGCAACTATATCCTGAACAAAGAACCAGATTTCATAAGAATAGAATGGCAAGCTCTATTTCATAAGCTGTGGCATGCATTATGATGCAAACAAGTACACACCAAATTCCTCTTAGTATACATCTTTTGACAGTATAGGAGCCAAAGTTCTGTATGGTTGAGAAAGAATCTGAAAACAGATGGCAAAGAGCATTGAGCAACCATACCTGGAAGGCTGCCTGAAGGCCACTGACGAGTGACGACCCTGACAGGAACTCATCGGACAACCACCAAGCAGTGGCGTAGCCAGGATTTATACTTAGGGTGGTCCATTGTCTAAATTTTTTTAACCGCTATAAATAAATTTAACATGTCGATACATACGTATATGAATGAAAAAAACGCAATTATGAAAAAAACGCAATTAAAGATAAAATGGCACACCTTCAAATCTGATCGCTCCACAGTACTGGCAGTCAGGAACCTTTTATAAAACATGGAGCATTCTTCAAAACAAACTTATCCACCTCTTCATTATTTGTAGCAAGCCACTTCAAAAGCTCAATGAAATTCCTCTGTTGCTAGACTCTTCACTTTCATTATGCCCACGGAATGCTAATCCTTGCTGCAAAAGAAACCTCAAACATCTAAGTGAATAAGTCAACCTGATCTTGTAAAGACGACGTTCTTCATTGTCCACCTTCACAATTTTATCATCAATGGCTCCATGGGGAGTCATAAATAAGTTATATCTTTCTTGAGCTGCATTGTGAGCACTTCCTTCTTGACACTATATTCAATCCAAGGAAATTTATAAAACCATATGGGATTGAATTGTCGATCTTTATTTCCAATTTTTCTACTCTGAAATTCATGTGCATATGGTTGGAATGGGCCTTTAAGAATATATGATCGGCGAACTGCATCTTGATCGTTGATGGGATAATTTTCAATGGGTTGTCTTTCCCCAGGATCAACTGGAAGCTGACTGATATCATAAATTGGTTCTTTCGGGCCAACTGGAGGTGGATTTGGAGGCATTAGAATTTGAGTTACATTTTCTTCGACCACTCTATCTTGATCTGGTCTATCTTCTTCTTCAATTTGATCTGGTCCATCTTGTTCTTGAATCTGCTCATTTGGAACAGCTGCAGCCACGGAAGGAGACTGAGTAGAAGCTTTCCTCTTTGATTCATAGTTTTTGAAAAGAGAGGCAATATCACCACTCCTCTTCATTTTTTAACTAATCTGCAATAGAAGTAAACAACCCCAAAAATTTAATGATACAATGTTCCAATTAATCATTCCAGTAATTGAATCTTAAAAATAAATAAGATGAAATAAGAAACTAATTTATTTCTGCATACCGTCGTACTATTGGCTATGTACTTTTCCAACTTGCGAGTTGCTGTCAGCCCGTGAAGTTAATTGAACCTGTTTAGGGCTTAATCAATGGAGATATACATAAAAAAAAATACGACAGAACCTGGATAAAGGAAGGATATCAAGATCGTATAGATGCGATGCGTTGCTAACCTGTAGTCTGCTACTTGCCAACTCTCGGCAGCTTGGCGTCCGGCCGGCGGCGGCTGTTACGGCGCTGTACCGCAGAGACCGTCGAGTACTCGAGCAGATCGTGGGAGAAGAGACGTGCTTCGACTTCGGAAGACCAAGGGATGGACCACGGACGTCGCTTGGACTTCGGCCTTTGCAGCGACGCGTCAGGTACAGGGGACGGGTACAGCCCAGCAGATTTGTGGCTGAAATATTGAATCGCTGATTGACTTTGGGCCAAAACTCAGGGTGGTCCGCGGCCCACAAGGACCACCCTGTGGCTCCGCCCCTGCCACCAAGGAGCAAGAGAAATGGACGGCGTTGATAACGTTATATGAAAAAACACAACTCTCGGATGATTTACTCATTCTGCTACTATAGCCTATATATAGGCTTGATTAAAGCTGTAATACAACAGAGTTGGTCCGGCGCGCGACGGCAGGAAGGCGCAGGACGAGGAGGCGCAAGCGATGGTCCAGTGGGAGCTAAGCAGGCGAAGCGGGTCGCTGGTAGGTGCATCCGCCGGTAGCACGACGAATCCTGCTCCCCTCCACCGCCGAGACCACGAGCGGCGGGCTGGGGGGGGGGGGGTGTGTTTGCTGGGATGGAGCAAAATTCATGGGATTTTTTGAGTTTTTCTAAACTTGTCCGACGATATCTATGTCAAAAAACGCATTGAATATAAAATTAAACTAATTTATATAAAATTTCTGTATAAATTTTATAAAATTCATGTACTTTTAAACGGTCTCTCTTCTTCTTCTTCCTGCTTTCCTTAGTTCCTTTTTAGTCGATGGCTGTTTTCTTTGTTTTGATTGTACTCGTTCTCTCGACACGATGTTTTAAATAAAATCTCTGCAGGGGCCAAGGCCCCTCCAGTTTCATCAAAAAAAAAAACTTTAAACGGTCTCTTAAGTTCATACAAATTTGCTGATTATTGCTGTATTTAATTATTATCAATTTATTAATTATACTATAAGAAGTCCTTTTTTTTCTAAATAAATACTAGAAAAATAGGAATGTTTAACCGTTTGTTTAACATGCTGACTCTACCGAATGGACGGAGCTTAGTTGAGCCAGATGGGCATTTAAATTTGTATTTTTATTTTAACTAGAGTTACGTACTTAAACTATGTTCACTAAAAGTTGTCGATCTAACTTTTTTAACCATATGCCTCCTAATATTTTTTGTAGTGTGTAACTCAGTTTGGCTTCTGGTTCCTGATGAGAGGGCATCCACAATGGTGAGTCGATCCTTATCTGAAAAAGAAAACTGTTATGCATGTGGAGGAATTGCTTTTCTCAAACAAATTCATCGTTTTCGGGGGGTTTTGGGCCCACACTAACCCTTCATCTTGAATAATTGCACGCATGTAAACTTATTTAAAAAGCAAATTTTTATAGTTGATTGCGGGCAATGAGTTGGTGCGAAATGTAGAATCAACTTTCCTTTCTCTTCGACCGTTTCCAATAGTTGAGCCGACTCAAACCAATACCACTTGAGACGAGTCCTTCACTGCATAAGTCCTAAGCGCATGCGCGAGGAGTGGGTAGCTACCATATCCTTTGCTTGCAGCTATCCCCCGTTTCATATGAATATAAATAATTGAATATATATAATTTATAGATGAAGCTAAGTATTATTTTGAAAATGGCAAACAAATAGATTCTACATCAAAGCAAACATGTGCGTAGTTTTTAAAAAAGAGTAAATAGTATATAAAAAAGCTTCAAATAAATTCACATTGAGTGCTTGTCCCCATCAAACCAAATGAGCTTGCGCGACAACCGATTGACCGCGGTGGATGGACAGGAGCGAAACCGAGGGCTCAGTTAGCAACTTGAACTCTACAGTACATAGGGTGTATATACCAATATTTTTTCTGAAGCACTCTTTTACCAACAATCTCAACGCCAGAAAAGACCAAAACAACTTTTTTTTTTTTTGAGAAACCACCCATTGCTACTCGCTGGGCGCCTGGGCCACTAGGCACCATGACGAGCGGCCCAGTATCTCGATTCTCAATTGGGCTTCCAGTCCGATTCATCCATCCATACAGAAGGAAAGGCCCACCCGTCAACCGCGGGCCCCACGCCCCGACGAGCTGTTGAGTTGAGCTGCCGTCCGCTCCACCGTACCAGACCACCACCGGCCCATGTGCTTATCGTCGCCATGGCGCGCGTGAATTGCGTTGCCTTCCGTATCGAAACACTGTTCCCTAGTCAGTCCACTTTCCACTGCTCGCCTTGCGGCTCCTGGCCTCCTGCTACAAAATCCGTCGTCGCTTTTGCTCTGCCTCCGTGTCGTGTCGTGCCCGTCCGTGCCGCCCCACTTGCAATTGGGCTCGCCACTCGCTTGTTCGCTGTGGCCGGGACCGGGACGGCCGGCACACCGCGCGCCTCCTACCCAGCAGCCTCCGACCACCGCCTCCGCCTTGCCGCCCGCGTGCGCCCCCTCCAACTCCAATGGCCGCGCCCTCCCTCCTCCACCTCCACCTCCCGGGCTGCCCCCAAACCCTAGCCCTGCCCCTGCCATCGCCGCGGGGTTTCTCCGGCCTCCGCTCCCGCTCCCGCCGCCCCCTCCTCCTCCGCCCGGTCGCCGCGCTCGGCCCCGCCGACGCCGGCGACCTGCTCGGCCGCGTCGAGGCGTTCCTCTACACCGTCGCGGATGCCGCCGTCTCCGCGGAGCCCGTCGTGGCGGCCACGGACGCCGGGACCAAGGAGGCCGCCGCAGGGGACTGGCTCTCCGGCATCACCAACTCCATGGAGACCGTGCTCAAGGTGCGTTCTCGGCCGCCGCCGCCGCCGCTTCGCGTGCGGTTCCGTGCCTCGGTTCCATTCCAGCTGCAACTGGCTCGGGGGTTTATGCCGCGGTAGCGTAAGCTGCTGCTTCCCCGTGCCGTGTGCGGACGCGTCTCCTCTATTTTGTTTTTCGTTTTTGAATTTCGTTTTGGGATTTCGGGTAACTGTGACTGTGAGGCGACGGTGGCACCCACCCCATTTATTCGCTCAAAATGCTATGGCACGATGACAGTACTAGTGTTAGCTGGAATCTACTAAGAGCTTGCTTGCTTACATTGTGCGTTGCCTGCAGAATCTAGTTGAGGTATTCTACTGTTGTTGCTGCGAAGGTGCGTTTAGGCTTTCTGAACGTGCTCTGAGATATTTATTGTGGCCTTGGTATTCTCTGGACAAGCTTTCTTTCTGAACGAACACCCACTTGTGGCACCGCAATTATTTCCTCAACACCCACTTGAGGCACTGCGATTACCAGTGCTATCGTTTTTTAATAAAAATAGTGGGATGTTTCGGAGAGTACACCCTTAGGCGGCTTTTGGTTGAGTTGATTGAAGGGTTGTTGCAGGTTTAAACACCTAGGTCGACAACAACTCCGCAATAGTATGCATACCATGCCACTAAACAATGTCTTCACGAATGCCTATCAGTATATAGCCAGTTTAAATTTCTAGTTCAATGGTTAGAATTTCTTTTTGGTTATGAAGCCAATGTTCTAATGATTACTCAAACTCCTATGGTCCTTCCCATATAATTTTGTTATGAAGATAGATTGGCATCATTATTACAATGACTCTGATTTAGACCTGCACTCCTGCAGATATATTGATACGGTTATTAGTAATTGCTGCAGTCCTTGAGGGCCTCCAGGGATTTATAAGAATTAACTTGTTTGACTTTTTTTTAAAAAAAAAAAACTTCCCCTGACATCCTTGCCTCAAGCTCATTAGCTGAGATTAAGCTGTCAAGAGTACCACTAGGCAAGAAGATGGATGAAGGATGAGGCTCAGTTGTATTTCTGAGAATGAGGAAATGACTGCATGCAACAATTGGTGTTCAGTTAATTGCAACTGTTGCTGATTAGTGTGTTTGAAGCACACAATAATTTATATGCTCAGGCTTCTTTTGACTGTTGAAAACAGAAATACCATGTCTTGCTGTTGTAATTACCTAAAAAAAAAAAAAAAAAATTGTTACCTATAGAAGATGAAATGTACACTTCAAACATTAATTTCTCTTACAAACATATTGTGGACTGCTATCAGTATCATACAAAAAGTTTTTTTTTTTTTCAAATAATCTATTGATGCAACTTTTGTACACGAAAACTAACTGTTAGTCAAAACTAAGTTTACCTTTTCAAATCCTAATTAGATTGTTCTTTTTAACTACTTTGAGAAAGAAGATGAAGAGTATTTGTGTCCCATTTTCCTTCGTGTTCGTGCATATGATCATATAATTGTATAAGTGATCCCTCTAGTAATTTATTATGATTTTTTTCTGAAATTATATTAGAACTTGTTGATAAATGATAATTATTACAATATTTTTTCATTATGTTTATATAGGCATGTGCTTATTCTCAGTTTGTGCCTTCAACACATTTTCCCCGTTGGCAGGTTCTGAAAGATGGTCTATCAGCTCTCCATGTTCCTTATTCATATGGCTTTGCAATCATTCTCCTCACCGTTCTTGTTAAGGCAGCAACATTTCCTCTAACGAAGAAGCAGGTAAAGTTTCTATGCTTTGTTTCCACAGTCAGGATACCCCCAACTTATCTCTTGGAAGACCTCCTTTTATGAGGAAGCCAAACTTCAAGATTTTAGACTTTGTGAAGAAAAACATCATGTTTGTCTCCTTTGTTTAAACTCCCTCTCCCAGCATCTTTTACTTCTGTGGAGTGCAGTTGCTCCTGCCCTCTTGCTGGCCATATTGTTTAGTTTCTTTTGAACCTCTCTTTGTACAGGCTTTTTTTTCTCAAAAATAATAAAAAGCTCTTACAGTTGGGGTCTCCCTTGTTGTATTTTTAGGTGAAAAAAAAAACTAAACCACTAGGAGAATCTACAGTCAGGGAGCATTCTGATGTAGTTGAACGTAGGTTGCCATAAAGGCTATTCAAAGTTCAATAGCGAGGGATACCCTTCTTTTTTCTGGGCAGTTCTCCTCTTATTGGTGTACTTCTGCTCAACTGCAGCTCAGCAAAATTATTGAGATATTTATCGATATTTGATTACACATATGTCCTGCATACTTGGCCTTGTGTCAGTATTTTCTTCTGCCCACCCAATTATCTTCAAATATATCCTAGAAAATGGTGCCATTCAGGACCTCATTTGATCTAGTTAATAACTGACATCATCCTTTGTATAGGTGCTTTCTGGCAGAAACTTTAATGCTGGAACTGTGGGTAGAGAAATGTGAAACACACGGTTTTCCTTGGGAGATTAATTGTCTGCTTTCTGAGACAGAGACAATTAATGAGACTGGGCCTTATGGGTTAAATTCAGCATTCAAACATTACCCATTACTGATAAATGATATAAAATTAAATCCGTACACTTGCACGTTCCAAGCAGCTGAATTTCAAAAACCTATTGTTTACTTTTTTTTTACCTTTCTGGAAACTGTGGGCATACCACCTATCTAGGCATTAGTGAGTTACTTTTACAAAAATGTTTTGGTTGCCAGCAGTTACTGATGGTTTCTTTGAAGGAAGCGAAAGAGATAACTTTAACAAGTTCCATGTTCATTAACATTTGAGTAGGGTATTACATTTACGGTTTGTTAGTATTGTCATGTCTTGCAGCACTGGTTTTGAAATGTGAACATACTCTTTCTTTTTTCCTGCGAAGATCTTTGCAACTGAATTTTTCAAATTTTTGGACATTGCTTAGATGTGCCCTCAAGTTTTGCTGATTTGCTGCTTGCTGCTATAAGCAGCGCATGTGCTTTATATATTCATTTTGAATCCAGTATTGAAAAAATAGCACATTATGTTGTTTTTCTTATAGGTTGAGTCTGCACTTGCAATGAGGTCACTGCAACCTCAAGTGAAGGCCATTCAAGAACGGTATGCTGGTGATCAGGTGATTATATTTACATATTTGCTATGCTCAGCTGTGATTTTTCCACAGTGGCTGCTGCTGCTGCTGTATTGATTAGTGTCTAGCAGCTTTAGGTGCTTCTGAGTGGTTGCTGCAGCATTCTCTTCCGAGCACAACCATTGATCTATAAAATAATATATACTGGATTGCTGCACGTTTTCTTATGTCGGACCACTTCACATGTTCTTACATTGTATCCTTCAATGTTCACTGTACGGCAGTAACAGTAAACCCTACAGTCATTATCACCAGTTTTTGAAATATTTTTGTCGCTGTAATTTGAGGTCCTTGTCAAGTGGAAGGTGTACTTCTCTCATCTTGCTCACTTTTCCCCCATGAGGCTGTTACAATGTTTTTAATAAAGCATTGTGATTGGATCTTGATTTAATGTTAGCTTATTGTGTCACTGTAATTTGAGGTCCTTATCAAGTGGAAGGTCTACTTTTCTCATCTTGCTCAATTTCCCCCCCATGAGTCTGTTACAATGTTTTTAAGAAAGCATCGTGATTAGATCTTGATGTAGTGTTAGCTTATCTCAAAGTCCATTATGATTTATCACATCAATCTAACAGGGGTGGTTTTGCCCATGGGGTATAGCAAAGTGCACATTTTATTCAAAGCTCTATTTAAAATAGACTACCCTACTTACAAAATCTCACCCTTCTTGGAAGGGCTCTCACTTAAGAATTGTCGGAGAGTTCAGTAATGTTATGAAGTGTATTTTAGATCACAAAAATGGATTTTGATTACAGCTTTGAGTTTGTAAATCATTTATTTGCTCTACCAGGAAAGGATACAACTTGAAACTGCTCGCTTATACAAGTTATCTGGTGTTGACCCACTTGCAGGTTAGCTCTGAATTACCATGCTTGATGTTTTTCCCTATCAGTGGATGCTTCTCAATCCTCAGTGGATAGCAAGTCTTAATAGAAAGTCTTGTCATTTGGGTTCAATATTTACTGTCTATTGCTGAATTTATGTTTTGTATATGTGAATACATTCTTCTGTTAGATATTCACATGTACTTCCTTTGGCATTTTCCTGCATCAGGATGCTTGCCGACCCTTGTGACAATACCAGTTTGGATTGGTCTATACAGAGCTCTCTCAAATGTAGCTAATGAGGTTGATAAGCTGAAACACGTATTCTGCTGTTGTCAATTCTTCATTATTGAGCACTAAACATTTACTCTGCCTGATGTGTATGTGTCTTCATTGAAAAGGGACTTCTGACTGAAGGCTTTTTTTGGATACCTTCCTTGGCTGGTCCTACAACAATTGCTGCTCGGCAAAATGGCCAGGGAATATCCTGGCTTTTTCCTTTTACTGTAAGCACTGATCATGAATAAGTTGGTTTTCCATACAATAGGATTTCTTACCGTATTGTACACAGCAGCACAGTGCAACAGAACTATTGGAGCTCCATTGACTTACATATTCAATTTATATATTTTTTTAAGTTTGTTTGTACTCAGCAGCCTAGACTGCCTAGTGCAACTAAATTATTGGAGCTCCATTGACTTATACATGCAGTTTACGTTGATAAGGATCACATTGAATTCTGTGATGCTATGCTCAAATTTACTTGCATCGATTTTGATCTGTTCTGCAGTGAAGTTCATGACAACTGAAATTCATGAATCACGAGTCCAGTTTCAGTTTCCTACACGCACCTCTTGGCATGATGCAGCATTGCATCCTCTGTTTTGAACACTATTTCCTTACATAAATATTGGAAGGATTTACAACAATGAGTTTTATTACCCTAGGATGGGTGAATTTTCATCTGCATGTGAAACTTGACTAGGGAATTGAGGTCTGGTTGACTTGTTCAAATTTGGTTTTATGTGCTGGAGTGTAAGTTAGTAAACTATGGTTGACCATAATTTTAGTGCCTGTTTGAAATTTGTGGATGCTTTAAAATGGTGACTTTGTAAAGGAAGCACATTTTAAGGTTCAGTAGTTCTGTTACCTGGAAATTTGCCTGTTAATGCTGCTTTACACCTTATGGTGATCTATAAGTGTTTATTTAGATAGGACTGATTCAAAATGGTGGTTGGCACTTTTTGAGAATATGGTGTCTGTTTTATATTTCTGACATCAGTATAATATTGCTGACATCAGTATAATTGCTTATATTGTAGGATGGCCATCCACCTCTTGGCTGGTCAGACACTTTGGCATACCTTGTGTTACCAGTTCTTCTTGTCATTTCACAATACATATCTACTCAAGTAATGCAGGCACCACAGGTTAGTTTAGCAACTTTTGAACATGTTTATTCACTGAAGGTACTATTCTACATTTCGGTCTTCAATATTTGCATGGAATTTTGTTTCTGATTGAATTATATCTATTTTTCATGGTTCTAAAAATTGATAACTTGTATTCCGGACACACTTTGGAGTGATACAGCATTGCAACTGTCTTGATCGTGTGTCCAAACTAATGAATAATGATTACATGGAGTAGGGGCAATGTTCCTTAACTCTGCTAACGGATAACCGTATAAGATATACGAATTTGTTTAAAGACTTCAGTTCAACGCACATGATTCTTAGGTAGATCAAGTGGCTTTCTTTTGTCAGCTCACTTCAAGTCTACGAAGTGTTCGGTAGGAGTGACATGATGATGGATGGTCCAATCCAAATTCAGAATCTGACCTACTTGTTTGGTTTGAGGAGTGGAATATGTGTCACCCACTCACCCTGTCAAGCAAATGATCAGTGTAAATTAAAGACATGTGATCCCAGCAAAATTTATAGAATGACCCATGAACCCAATGATGGACAGCCCCGTCCTTTATTGGTTGACACCTCAAATCAAACACACTATTAAAGATCTGTATCATAGTAATTTTTCTAAAATTTTCAATTCTCATTATTCAAGGAAAAGAACTGGGGAATTGAGAAAGCTTAAATACTGAGGACTTGCAATTTTTTTTTTTTTTTTTTTTATGCCTGACACAAGTATACATCAGTAGCCCAACTTTTGCTATTTTGAAGTCCCTAACATGCTGTTTGGCATGTTATTGTTTTGTAGAGCAATGATCCTAACCAACAAGGTGCCCAGGCTGTAACAAAGTTCTTACCATTGCTAATTGGTTATTTTGCTCTTTCCGTGCCTTCTGGACTAGGTCTGTACTGGTAAGTGTGTTTTACAAATTGAGCTACTATTTCATTTAAATGATCCAGAGTCCCGGTACTGCATACCCTTCTGCTGCAGCAGCATTAGTATCTGGGCTGGGCTAGGCATGCTATCCCAATTTTCTGTTTTGTTTTCTTGTTATTCTTTTATGTTTATTTATTTATGGCTTTCATAAGTTACCACTTTCCTGCAGGCTTACAAATAATATCCTCAGTACTGCACAACAAGTGTGGCTTCAAAAGCTTGGAGGTGCAAAAAATCCCGTCAAAGAATATATTGACAAACTTTCAAGAGAAGAATCCACCAATGTTCAGAAGAATGAATCTACTGTTGAGAGTGAAACTCTGCCTAAACTTAGTAAACCCCAGCCCAGCCAAGAGCTGAAACCAAGTGGACCACAACGTGGTGAAAGGTAATGTTTAAAGATCGTTGAAGATCACTTTTATATGCTTTGTACTATTGCAACACTGAAAAAGATGGTCAGTTAACTATGAGTCTATGACCAGGATCCTTAGTTCCTTACAACAACTAACATTTAGGTTAAGTCTGATTGGAATATTACGAAATGAAAATCCATTTACTATGGACAGATGCAGAATCCAATGTTTGGTGATAATGCTGGGACTCAATGTTTGGCTAAAACATAGCCACATGTGGTCAAATGGAAGCTGCCACTGTCATTTTGGCACTGTAGCATCATGGGTATTTAATTTATTCTGTGCCGCATTTAGTGTGTAGTTGTGCTTATTTACAATTGACACTTATACTTCTCATTTTTCTACTCTAAAATAAGGTCACTGTGTCTGACAGGAATAAGAAAATATAAGTTGATAAAAAATGATTTTTTCCAACTCTGCATTGAACTGCCAAGGCAAAAATAGCAAGAAAAGAATAGGTTGGAGCAAGCTGGCCACAAGCCTAATTTTGGCCTGTGTCCTTTGAAGGATTAATGGATAAGTTGTGTTTAATCTGAGAGTCTTCAATGTTTTATTCTTCTGCATTTTATTTTCAGATTTAGGAAACTAAAGGAGGAAGAATCAAGGAGAAAAGAGGTTCTGGAGCAAGCAAAACAATCAGAACAGTCTAGTTCTGAATCTAGTGTCATAGATGGAACACAAAATTCTGATGTTTCTTCTGGAGACAAGAAGGACCAACAGGTACAGTCTAATTATGTTGCTCAGTATGTTTATTTCAGCAGGTGAAGTCCTTTTGACCGATGATGAATATTAAACAGGAGTCTCATGAAAATGGACCGATCGTAGCTAATAGCAATGGAGTCATCCATAGTATAAATGAAAAGACTCAGAATTTATCCTCAGAAAAGGTATGCTGTTGTTTCTGTCAACATGTCTTCCAGTATGAAAAACGCAAAAAGGTCATTCCGAGCATCCATCAAAAGGCTAGAAGTTACTTTATCCCTATTCGGTTGTTTCTGAATTTCAGGAAGCAGCTGATGATCATTCCGTGGTAAGCAAACCTGTCTCACCAGATGTGCACAAATTGACGGACCAAGAGAATGGAAATGATGCAGTATAGAGAGGATGTTAGGGATGCTGATCATTCTACTGCTTTGATGTGTTCACTGAAAATCAGTGGCTCAGGCGTATTTGCTTTGTCGCGACACGCTGTTCTGATTCTGAATCCACGGTAGGGTATAGCTGTGAGATAGTGAGCAGTAGTTTCACCAACAGCTACAGGAGAGTCAAGAATCACACGAAGATGCAACAGGAGGCACAATTGTTTCAAACCAGAAACAGGCCCTTTTTTCCCTAGAATTTGTGGCTGTACTGTAGGTTATGTGAAGCATATAGTAGTAGATGAAAGGATTTGAGATAAGGATTTTGTCCACGTCTGTTGGTTGTTCAGCTGAGGGGGGATGGATGCAAGGTGGCTGTAATAAATGTACATCGCCTAATTTTAACTCTGTAATTCGATATTTTACTTTAGGTAGCAGCAGTGTACCTCGTCGTGACAATAATTTTGGAATACATGATGATGTCTGTGGAAAGATTATGAAGCAATGTCACCGTTTTGTCTTGAGAAGCGTCTATATGCTCCAACTTGGTGATGCTGTAAATAAAATTTATAAACAACCTGGATATGTTCACTGACAAATAGTTACACATACGATTAGACGATTAGCTGTGATTACAAATATCAGATCGAAGAAACTGGCCATGTAATAAAAAGAATTAGCAGATATTTTGCAAGCCCTGCAAGAAGCGAAATCAATCTCCACTCCTCAGAAGGAGGCGAAGGCTCCCGCGGCGACCGCCACGGCGGCGCAGACGCGCGCGCGGCCGCCGCGAAGTGCGGCGGGTGCGTTGCTGGCGGCGGCACCGCCCGGGTGGCTTCGGTGCCGGGCGGGGGGGACGCCCTTGGGCTCGGTCATGGTGGCCCTGTTAGGCGCGCCGACGGGCGCGGGGCGTCGTCGTCGTCCTCGACTTCGTCGTCGCCGAGGCCGGCTTGTCGCCGCCGAAGGACCCCAGCGGGTCTGGCGCTTATGGGGGTCAGGATGCTGGGCTTGGCGTCATCGGGCGGACGCGACGGCGGCCAGCGCGCCGCGACGAGCGCGGGCGGAGAGGAGGAGCAGCAGCAACGCCCGGTGCGAGGCCATGGCAGCAGCTAGCACGGACGGAGATCACGCACGCACGGCGCCCGCGTGGGAACGGAATGGATCGGGAATGCGCAGGTTATCGTGGGAGGACGACGAGCGAGGAAGGGTGGGCGAGGAGCGATCGACCTTTTGTTTTATTGGGTATAAGAGAAAGAAGCAGCTGAGAACTGCGAGAACGAAGCGGCAACAATGGCGAACGGCGGAAGCGTGTTATATCTTGGCTGCAGGGGCATGCGTGAGGCGTCCGACTTCGACGGGAGAAATTGGCGGGAGACGATAGAGCGTGCGGTTGGCGGGTCCGTTTGAGTTCAACGGTGGCCACGCGTTGGGACACTGGCTACGCGGGTCCCACGGAGGTCGCCTGTTTTAGGTAGGACCCTGGTGAAACACGTGAATTTTACAGTATCTCGTTTTAGGAATTTTTACTCCCTACAAATTGAAACGGCTCCTCGGACAGAAGCCATGGCCACGTCGCCCTTAATAATTTGCCTCAGCCATCCGATTCTCAGATCTACGGCCTAGAATTCTTGGAGCGGATTCTCCCAGAAGCGGATTCTTCTTCCCTTTCTTGGCTTCTGGTCCGAACCAAGAGAAGCACGTATATATAATACTAGCTTCCGCTTCTTCTTCGACTTCTTTCTAAAAAAAAAAAAAAAACCAACTCTCGTGCTTCCTCTCTAGCCCGACGCGGCGACACCGCCGCCTCCCGCTCGTCTCCCTCTCTCCCCGCAGCGCCCACCGGCGAGGCTGCCCTACGGCGCGGCTGCCGGCGGCGCACCGGAGGTAGCCGCAGCCGCTGCCCGGCGATGCTCATCCCCTCCCCTGCGCCTCTCTCCTCCGATGGGCAGCGCAACGGTCGGTGCCCCACGCTGGCCGCCCTCCGGGCGAGGCGGCACGCCGGGGCGTGATCGGGCCCTAGCGCCAACACCACTGGACCCCTCCTTCTGTTGCCTCTTCTAGGTTTAGGATTTTTACCGGGTTTGGATTTTCGTTTTTGGGGAGAAAAACTGTGTTCTTACACATGATCTGAAATTCCCGAATGTAGAAATCGAATTGGGTCATGATTTCTTAGGAATAGCTTACCTTCTCTGTGGAGATAACCTGTGCAAAGTTTGGAAGTGTTTGGTTTTGATTTGATCAAGTTTTCTTCGATTTTTTGCTCGCCCTTTTTTTTTGTTTTTCTGTTCTTAGCGCTCGTGCTGTTCTTGCTCAGGCACTGTGACCCTAAGTCCAGAGGTCACCGGTGTAGGTGGGATCCTATGATGCAGTCCCCAATGCTCCCTCTACAGCGCCTCGGCATCACGGTGGCCTTGTGATTTTCAAGGATTCGTCCTTGGCGGCCTAACTGCTGAGGAGTCTGCAATGCCTCCTGTTGAAAAGAATGTTGGCTCATAAGATGGACAAAGCATGCTGCAAGTGCAACTGCATAGTCCCAGTCCGGTGTCTGTAGCCACATCAAGGTGAGTACTAGGGTTTCATGACTTCAGTTGAACTCATCGCACAGTGCTTTTTACAATATGATAAATAAATGATTATCTACAACTGATCCTGATTAGTCACATCTTGAGTTATAAAATAAAAGAATTCATTCAGAACTACATTTATTTTAACCTCTTACTCCAACTATTTATCAGCCTTTATTATTCTATGACAGTAAGGTCTTGACTTTGTATATACATATATAAAATTTTTCACACATAAATTTCATCCCCATATATATCTCAATTTAGAATTTTGATACTACCTCTCTCTATTAATAAAATATCCAGGGCCTAATTGCTTCTAGCACGCAACCCGATCATGATCAGTTTATTTATCAGTTTCATGCTATTGTGCTCCATGCCCCAGCTACAGGCAGGGGTAACGCTGAAAGTGTTCTGCCTCTGTTAGTTGCATAGAAATATTCTACAATAACAAAAATGGACACTCCTGTCACTCACTTCTGATATAGAAGCTATACATTCTTTTCAGCATGGAATTGGTTCCATGTTAGGCTTAAGAAGGAGTATCCCTGTTAAAGAAAAGTTCCATAGGAAATGACATAGAACCTTACTAGACATTAATCACTATTCATTTCTTTAGTGTTTGATGAAATAGCCATTCTCCAACTTGATTGGTTTCAGTATGAATTATCATAAAAATTCTGGCTACTTATATGCATAAGTACACAATTTACAGAAAATAAAATTTAAAAGAAACCTATCCACCTTTACCAATAAACTAACCCACTTTGGAAAGCCTAATCTTGTTTCGTTCAGTTTATTTATTTTTTATGAAGAGTTGATCTCAGCTTACATGGTGCACTTAGTGGCCCCATCATCAATTATGCATGCCATGGATACAGGTGCTACCCTGTGAACAGCCATCGTAGTTACTTCATTACCTCCAAGATTAGTTTCTGCACAACGAGCTCTCTACACTCTCAGCTGACGACGTTCTTAGCACGTGGCTTAATGCATCATATATACATAGTGCAGAATTCCATTTGAATGTTTCTTGGCCTCATATTGCACCTGTCTCATTCTCTTTCCAGCAAGATTTAAAATTAGGTTTCAGGTGTGTCACCATCAATTTTATTGGATTTCTGAGATAAGAATATTCGAACATCTGAACTATGTTATGTCATTACCATCCTCCTAAGAGCATTACTGAAGAACTCCATACTGAAGCTACTTTAACTGCATGCTAAAATGATTTACCTGCACTTTTTTACCAGGTGGCAGATACCACACCCTGGAAAACTTGGGGGAAGATTTCTCAACAAGTATGAAAGGCTATGATGCTGGGCTGGTTGCTTCGTGCCAACAGGTGCATGCCAAAATTATTAATTAATGTCCTGTGTTCTCATTTGAAGCACACATGCAGTAGTAATAGGTTTTCATTAGTTTCTGTCTTACGCATAAACAAAAGCACTACCCAGGCTCTAAGTTCCAAATTACCATATCCGTACTCTTCATGCAAATAAAAGTTTTCCTTGTCTACAATTCAAAGCTAGACGGAAGCCCTCTAAGCTGCAGACTTTCTGACAAGGTACAATATAAAGTTGTATGGTGATCTTCCAGTCAACACTACGACTCATATTCTAGGCATCCTTCATGGCCATTACAAAAGTTTGGTGTTTTGCATCTTCTCTTGCTTTCGAGGATAAGAAGTTTATTTGCTCATTCTTTTATCTGGTGATACAAATTCATATCTATGTGTGTATACTGGGTGTGGTTTTCCAATTCAAAGGGCATGCTAAAATAACTGTTTACATGTTTAAAAAAATATCATTTACATATTCAAAGTTGATGATTAATCAGTTCTTAGTTATTTCATTTATTATAGAAATCCAGACAACAGAATGTTCACCAATAATGGACTTTTATTAGAAAAATTGGATGCTCTTGCATTTCCACTTCATATAAAGAAATCAGTAATGCTATTATACACAATTTGGAATCTCAGGGGTTTTCTTGTGTAGTAGTTCTTAAACTGTTCATCCATCAGCCAAGGACTAGACCCTAAAGCAAATGAGCAATTCCAATAAAACTTTAGAATACTTTTCTGGCTCAGCTTTTTCTTCAACGTTGCTATTTTGTGACCTGCGAAATTGTCTATTTCATCATCAAGTATTTTATTAGTTTCTATTTTGCAGCCTATGCTAGATAGTTAGTTTCAGGTACTGCTAGCAGGCTCTAGAGCATTAGTTATGGGTGTTATTGTAGCGGACGTAAATATTTACATTTCATCTTATTAGGTTCAACTAAAATCACTTCATTTTTAGTTTCATGTACATAGATCTGCTAACCTTTTGAATTCTCAAATTAATTCTGCTTGGCATCACTAGATTCACCTCAGATCACTTCTTTTTGCTGTCCTGGACATAGAGTTGCTAGCCTTTTGAATTGCCATATTAATTCTACTTTAGGAAGCCTATAAAGACAATTGTTTTCAAACAATTCAACTGCAAGGACTGATTTTATTGGAAGGGGTGTGATGTAGCTGTAGCCCACCAGAGAATATGCTTATTTGGAGATACAATTGGGTTAGCATCCCTTGATAATTAACACAGCTTTTTAGGTGACTGTTTGTGCAGTCTATATACTTGAGATGTTTTTCGAAAGTGAATGTGCGTGTGTTCTGTGGCCCTGAGTTGTTTTCTTAGATGCTCCATCATCATAGAAAGTTTACCCATTTTGGAAACATGTTTTTGCCTGCCACAAAATTTGATTTCAGGAACAAAGATAGAGAATTCATGCTCTTCAGAAAATTGGAGCTTGTTTGTGCTCTTAAAAATTTGATTGCACCTTATCTTTGTCCTAATTTGAATAACAGTCATGTGTATAGGTCATTCATAATGCTTTTTGGTTTTTTTTCCCTCTCTTTGGTTCCATATTCTAAAGAAATTGCCTATCTGCCCACACCGACAACAATTAAGACAGAAAATTGAGAGTTTAATATTAACCAAAGCAATATTCTTACCCATATTGTGCTGTAGCAATTTGGGTCTCCCCTGTTAATTGTATTATATATTTTGTATAAATTTTGTCTTGATAATAATTATAAGTTGCAGATGCTTATCTAAAGAGTTTGTTTCGTAATAACTTATCACCAGCATGTGTCTTGATAATAATTGAGATTCCCCTAAAAAAAGATAATAATTGAGATACAAATTTTATCTTTGATAAATTTTGATAAACCATCAAAGATACAGCTGCAGGTTATTTTGGTTGTTTTCTTGCAGAACTCAAAAAGTTCCATAGGTAACACTTTTCAACTTTTTTTTTTATTGCACGATATGTTAATCCATTCTTCACAAGCATATGTTATTCTAGAAATGCTCACTTCCCACTGCTCAAAATTTTCAAATGCATCCTACTCTGTAAAAGACAACCGGCATTACATTTGCAGTCAATAGTACCTTTATTGTTTGGCCTTTTATGCCCGTACTTTCCTTGCCTATATTTTGAGTGATCCTTTTAGCCAACTAATTTAAAATCGGCAATCATGGAGCTTCTTTTTTTTTTTGTGACTGGTTCTTCACCTATTTCCGTACACTAAATTTGCTTTGCTGTAGTTTCTATAGCTAATATGCAGTTTAGCCTGCAACTTAAATATTTAAGTTCCTACTGAAATTTCTTTATCTGATATACATGTGTTCCTTGCAGATTTATTATAGCGCTGCAATATTTTTTTCCATCAATTTATCTATTTAGTTTTTTCTCATCTAATACTGACAGCTCTCTTATCTGTGCACTCTATACTGAATCCACCTATATATGGTTTCTTGCTAGACCTCAGCAACCATGCACAGGAATACTCAACCTCCGAGGAAGAAGATGCGTCTTTGTGCAGAAACATTAAACGGACAGTTCTCAGCCTGCTCAATGCAGTAAGTGAGAATGCTTTATATGTAAGCCTCTTAAGTTATTAAGGTTTCCAAGACACACTAATGATGTAATCGAGGATCGTCGTGAATGACGTAGACTTGCTCCCATGCCTGTTGTCCGTATGTTGATCAGGCTTCTATACTATCTTATTCAGTGCTTATGTGTTCCCATGCCTGTTGTCTGTATATTGATCGGGCTTCTATACCATCTTATTCAGTGCTAATGTGTTTGCTTGTTCATGGACTAACAACCATGTGTCTGTTAGACCGAGACCAAATCTTTGAGCAACTTCATATTTAACTTCAGTTGACTCCTACGAGCTTTTATTTCTTTTTTTTTTTTTTTTTTATAAGGGGGCTCCCATACACCTTTACCGGTCGTTATATATAGCACAGGAATCCTATAGCATATGAAAACTTTTTCTTGCACACTTTGCTGTTCATTGTATTTAACACCGCATTCTTATATTATATATATAAGAAAATCCCACACAATTGCCCTGGCACAACAAGCCATGGTGCGCGCAGGAGTGCGCCCTGCTACTAGTGAATTTTATTTTACAACAACTCTCAGGGTGCAAATATATACAGATTCCTTGCTACGGAAGCAAAATCCTCAAAAAAAACTTGGAATTGCTATCCTGTTGTCACTGTTTTTCATTTGATTTCTACCAAACATCGATACCGAGTGTCTTCAGTATATATCTCTTGTTGGTGTAAATACTCTGTTTTTACTAATTTTTATATTAGCATAAAAAAAAACTGTGGTAGTTGCAAATTAATTGTTTTTGCTGCTAGTGATGATGTGTTCTCTTGCTCAGGCCTTGTTTAGATTTTAACTTTTTTTCACTCTCTCTCCATTACATCAAATTTTTACCCACATGCATGGAGGATTAAATATAAAATAAAAAATAACTAATTACACAGTTTAGTTGTAAATCATGAGACGAATCTATTGAGCCTAGTTAGTCTATGATTGGACAATATTTGTCACATATAAACGAAACTGCTACAGTTTCAAAGTTAAAATTTTTCCATCTTTTTGCGCAATGAGCTCCTACAACACAAAAGAAGCCATGCGTACTTTCCATAAGGGAAAGTAAATTATGTCCCCAAGGGCATGTGCCCTCGTGACTATCTTCAATATAATATCGATGAGGGTTTCTCCAACTCAGTGGTTCTAGAAGTAGCCGCAGAATCTATGATCAGATGTCGTGTTATAAAAAAAATATGTTCCTAAACAGTGGCGGAGGACAGATAAAAAGGAAGGTGTGGCGTATATGACAAATGAAATGACTAAAGGCTAATGGAAATGAAATGCTTATGCAATTTAAATGCTCTAGTACAACATCTGGTATACTTAAGGTGTGGCCACAGCTCCGCCACTGCTCCTAAAGTTATCATAGTTATTTGTAGAAGATACATATGCATATGAAGAGAAAAGAGTGTTTCATGCAAAAATGAGAGGGAGAAAAAGTAAAAGTGACACACAATGAAAGGAAAAAGATGACTACAAGTAGTTTGTGTTGTGTAAATAGTAGTCTCAATATTTTCTAGTCTATTTATGACCTAGGGGCATCCAAACCCAAAATGGGTCTTTGATGTTACTATTCGGCCTTAAATAGAGTAACTATACGGTAAACCTATTTTGGGTAGCAGGAGAGCCACAACTCAAATATGAGCATCTCTATATGGTAAATCCATTTTGGGTAGTAGGAGAGACACAACCTAAATATGAGCATCTCTTTCCTAGAAACCTATTTTGTAGAAAGAGTTGTCTTTTACTTCACGTTGTTGGACAAGATAAGAAATGAGTATTAAATTCTTTTCCTGTAACACTACCCAAAAATCAAATGAGTCTTTGTATTTTGGATGCCATAATTGACATCAAATAAGTCTTGTATTTTAGGTGCCATTGTTGAAAATAGTAATATACATCAGAATACATACATAATAGGAAATATATTCTGATGTACATTATAAAAGCATCTACTCTTAGGAGAAGAAAAAACTGCTTCTGAAAATAAATTCTAATCCTAAGGACATATGCCCTCCTCATACGCATTACTAAATGTGCATCAGGATACATGCATAATAGGAAAGAGATAATATATTATTGTCTCTCTTCTAATGTGTATGTATCTTGAAGTCAATGGGTTTGGTTTCTGACCGATGTACTTCTAGTGGTATATATATATATATAACATAAGAGCACATGCTCTTAGGGGCAAGAAAAATATTTTTAAAAGTAAATTATATGTTTCTAAGAGTGTTCTAATAGCTATATCTACATAGCTAGCTGACTAGTATCAAGAATAACATGGAGAGAGAACGAGCAGACAACTTAAGAGCGCTTGGCTCATCAGGAGCCTTTACCTGAGGCCACATGCATGCAACAAGCATAAACTGGTGGCCATATATGCAAAGGAGAGAGAAGATATAAATTAAAAAAATTCTTACATATGGTCCCTAATACGTCAATGATTGAATTGAATCAATAAAAACTATCTGAATTTTTTGAGCCCCAATTTATATTTCGCTCTGGATCCCAAATTTCTGGAGACGACCCTGATATGCGTCACTAGTATGCATCAGGATACATGCATAACATGAGAGAGTATCATTCCAAAAAAAAAAAAAAATGAGAGAGTATCTCGATGCACATCTAGTTTGTCCACAACCTAAGAGCACTTGTCGTTAGGAGCACATTGATAAGAGCACGGAGATGCAGGTGCAGGTGCGATTACTGTGGCCGCTCTTATTTGGTGCAACCACGGCCGACGACGCATTTAAAAAAAACTCTCACCACTGAACTTACAAGTGTTTCAGAATTTAAACTCTCTTGTTTAATTTGATCTTCCTCCCTCGAATGTTTGGGACTACACTTGGCCACCATCACCTACGACGATGTCCCCAATTTTAGAGGCAGCATCAGTCCCACATGAGGAAGAGCTTTTATTTGAGGAAGTTGGTGAATCGGTGGATGTGCCGACCCCGACCTGACTGACGGGCGCCATCTGCATGACTGCATAGTAGGTACTACTCTGTCCCGGAATAATTGTCGTTTTCGATTTTTCGTGCCGCAAATTTGACTCGATTTATAGAAAATACGTGCAATATTTATATCTCCGAATAATTTTGTTAAAAAACTAGATTCAAAGATCTTTCCGATGATACTAATTATGATACTAATCGATAATATTTATTATTTATAAAAATTGCGGGATTTATTTAAGGGAAGCGAAAGCGGAGCAGTTATTTTTGGGACGGAGGGAGTAGCTGCACGGTGTCACCGGATGATCCATCGAATCCACTCAACTGCTACCGTATCAAACCGAGGAGTGGAGGAGACCGGATGGGACGCCGCCGGTCATCGGCACTGAACGCGGGATGATCGAGGTCGGTGGTTGCCGACCGGCCGGCGGCCGCGTCGTCCTAGCTCCCTCGCCGGCCCTGCAATGAATTGGCACGGCGAGCGTAGTTGACGGTGCACGCGCGCGCGCGCGGACTGCATTGGCCCTGCACCCACTCCACCTAACTTTGTGCGCGCGGAATCAATGCGACCATCGCTGTCTTGTCGTGCCATGCATGCCTCCATGCAGCAGATGCAGGCATGCCATGCCACTGTCCGCTGACATGCACTAGCTACCTCATTTTTTACTATTTAGCCCTTTTTTCGAAACAATTTCTCATTTGGACCACTGGCGGACTTAATTCCGTTTTCCGACACGCGAACGCCGCAAGGTGCACGTACGTAGTCAGAGTGACAAACAAATCGGCGCCATAGTTCATGGCGCGCGCTGGCCGCAGCGTGGTGCGCGGGCATGGCGATATGGCACGGCCAACCGCCATGGCCATAATAAATCCGCCTCCTCCTCGTCGTCGTGGCGGCGACGACGGCAGCTCCGGCCTGCTTGGCGGCGTCCCCTGCAGCAGCCGCCGCCGCTAAGCCGCCGTTCCGGAGGGTGTACGCGTTCGGCGACTCGTTCACGGACACTGGGAACACGCACTCGACGACGGGGCGTTACTGTTCGGTGCAGTGCATGCATGCCCTACGGCGCCACCTTCTTCCACCGCTCCACCAACCGCTCCGGGGCCGCCTGTCGTCGATGCAAGCTCGAAAAGGCGCGTCTGTGCCGTCCACCTCCTGGAGCACATGCATGCATGCAGCAACTCCTCCAGTACTGGCTAGTCAATTCCACCTCCGTCTTCCTCGCTTCTCGCGCGGCATGCGGCCATCGTACTAACGCTATTGCATGGAATTACCTCAGCATCGACGTCACGCCGCAGTCCAATACAGGCCCTTAATTGGTTCGACTCTTCCACGCCGCACAGAGACAGGTCGGCGACATGCTTTTGGGTGGACTTTTCGGCAAAAACCAAATGCCGACAAATCATCGCCCGGAGGGAGTTCGTCCCAAAAAAATTCTAGCAGAGTGTCACGTTTTATTACCTTAAGTTTGATCAATTATAAATAAAAATTATCAATGTTTATGATACCAAATAAATAAATATGATTAGATTAATTAAGGAGTATATTTTTATAATAAATTAATATGAAACCATAAATGTGAATATCATTCACTATAAACGATGGTCAACTTGAACTATTTTTACGTGAAATGGAGCACATATTATTCTACATACTTTTCCCTTATTTTAGCTACCCATCGTTCAAAATCAATTCTTTTCAAAATCAACTAAGTTTATAAAATGATAATAGGTTTGTAAAACCAATTAAATTTATAAAATCAACCAAATTTATAGAAAATAATAGAGATTGGTCTCTTCAAGAAAATATATTTTTATAATAAATTAATTTAGAGTCATAAATATAAGTACTATTTACTAGAAATCTAAATAAATGTGAAGCACTTTGCATGTATATTATAGTTACTTTCTTTTATGGGCATGATCTGGTTGTTGATCACCTGGACCTGGACTACTCTCTCCGTCTAATATTAGATGACGTAATTGGTACAAAACAAATAAGTAAATCATATATGTTTAATAAATCAAATGTAAAAACATTTTCTTCCTAATAAGTAAATCAAATATGATTGAATAGGTCTTTCCAATATAATTGCATGTCAAGTGTATTTCTTCTTTTATTTTTCTATATAAAAACGGCAAGGTGACATATGTGTGGCCTTGCGTGTCCATTGCACATCTATTTTGGGACGGAGGGAGTAGTTGCTAGTTCAACTAAAGTTTAGGCGACTAGACTAAAGTTTAGACAGCTGGAAAAGATGTAGTCTTACTATACTCCAGTGAGGGGCTAACAGCCTACTAGTAATTAGGTTGGATTGAAGTGTTTAATCCATCTGTCCGTCCACTTGTTTTAATGGTCTAGCGGGTGTTCAGTCAAGAATGATAGATCCAGACAGGCAGATTAAGCCCATCACACTTGATTGCTGTGCCACAAAAGGGATAGAGAGGTCTTACTCTGTCGTAGTAGGCACAGTCCCATCCCTTCTTGCACTTGTAGATGAACAATTTGCAAGAGGTTTCATGAACCAAACACAGATGGCATTAACTCGACATCATGCTAATCCAGTGCTTGCCATGCTAAGCATGCATTAATAGTGAGACCGAGTACTTTGAGTGGCTGAACTTCCCTTTGTAACAAACTTTTTTTTTTTTTGGAACGAACAGGAGAACTGCCATTTACTAGATGAACTCAAAAATGAAGGGGAAAAAAAGAGCCATATCACCTACATGTAGTAGTATTTAGACTATGAGCAGTAGTACTGCCATAGGAATTATGGCAACGAAAGTTGTTGCAACATTCTTCACGCCATATGTCCATCACATCAATTTCAGGGTCCAAAAACGGAATTAAGTATTAGTAAAAAATAAATAAGAAATTGTTTCGAAAAAAGGGCTAAATAATAAAAAATGAGGCACTAGCTACGCATGGTCCATCGAGACTGCAGAGCTAGCTAGGAGTATAAAGACAAGTTTTACCACACGCCGACACGTAGATGATTCACAGTGGATTCCGATCCTACTAGCTTGTAGCTACGTAGTCAGAGTGACAAACAAATTGCTTGTTGCTAGCGCGCGCTGGCCGCAGCGTGGTGCGCGGGCATGGCGACCAGCAACCAACCGCCACGGCCACCCCCGATTTCGTCCTCCTATTCGCCGTCGTGGCGGCGACGACGGCTCCTCCGGCCTTGGCGGCGACCCCAGTGCAGCCGCCGCCGCTAAGCCGCCGTTCCGGCGGGTGTACGCGTTCGGCGACTCGTTCACGGACACGGGGAACACGCACTCGACGACGGGGCCCTACTCGTTCGGCTACGTGTCCAGCCCGCCCTACGGCGCCACCTTCTTCCACCGCTCCACCAACCGCTACTCCGACGGCCGCCTCGTCGTCGACTTCCTCGCCGAGGCGCTCGCGCTGCCGTCCTACCTCCCGCCCTACCTTACCACCATCTCCAACTCCTCCAGCAACGTCGTTAACGCCACCACCGGCGTCAACTTCGCGGTGGCCGGCGCCACGGCCATCGAGCACGACTTCTTCGCCCGGAACAACCTCAGCATCGACGTCACGCCGCAGTCCATCATGACGCAGCTCGACTGGTTCGACGCGCACCTCCGCGCCGCCGCCGGAGAGAGGGTCGGCGACGCGCTCTTCTGGGTGGGCGAGATCGGCGCCAACGACTACGCCTACACCGTCATCGCCCGCGACACCATCCCTCCCAAGCTCGTCCGCACCATGGCCGTCCAGAGGCTCACCGCCTTCCTCCAGGTATGCCGTATGCAATGCACTGCACGCACTGCAATTCTGTACCTGCTTGTACGTCGTCGTCGACATTATATTAATTAATTACTGCTAATAATCATTAACGCATGGAACCGTAGTCGATCCGTACGTGTAGTGAAATTTTGAGATCGATGCAGTAGTTGCGATTTGCATGGGGGTATGGCCATTATTAACGCCTACCTGATCCCCATCTTGCGCTGTCCGTGGCGTCAGACCATTTGATGATTTTTGGTTGCATTGCACAGGCCGGTCGGTCGCCGGTGCATTAAACTCTGCTCACTATTCACAATACTTCTACTCTGATCCACATCCACTGTGCCTTTACTCTTCTAGAAGGAATATGTTATGGGCAATTTCAGCACTAGGGCCTACAGTATATAGGAGTAGTTACCTTACCTGTCATCTGATCATCTCTTCTTCGTAACAGCACTTGCTATACATGGAGTGTAACAGCTCAGCATGGGCCTAGGATCTGGTTGTTGATCACCTGGACCTGGACTAGTTGCTAGTTCAACTAAAGTTTAGACAGCTAAAGTTAGTCTTACTATACTCCAGTGAGGGGCTAACAGCTACTAGTAATTAGGTTGGATTGAAGTGTTTAATCCATCTGTTAGTCCACGTGTTTAGATGGTCTAGAAAAGTTCAGTCTACTGATAGATCCAGACAGGCGGATTAAGCCCCTCACACTTGGTTGCTGCTTGCACACAAAAGATAAGGAGCTCTTGCTCTGTCTTCAAGCACAGTCCTGTCTTCCTTCTTGCACTTGTAGTACACTGTAATTGCCAATTTTAGGTAGGTTTCATGAACCAAATACAGATGGCAGACTCTCTTCATGCTAATCCAGTGTTTGAATTGATGCTAAGCATAATTAATAGTGAGACTGAGTACTTTGAGTAGCTGAACTTCCCTTTGTAACAAACGAGTTTTTTTTTTGGAACGAACCAGAAGAACTGCATATTCCAAAAATGAAGAGAGAAAAAAAAGAGATAACACCTACTGTAGTGAGCTGTAGTACTGCCATAGTAGATGATTCACAGTGGATTGGGAGTACTCTAGTAGTAGACTGCATTAACGGTACTGACGTACTATGAATCGATTTGATGAGGCTCTGAGGTTTCTGCCGCGCACCCAAATCGCCCAACCGTCAGTACTGTGTCACCAGCCCGATTTGATGCCTGCTATTTACCGCGCTGTCCCTTCGTCCTCCTCCCGCCACTGCCAGACAGACTGCCATTGTAGGAGTACCTTCCTCTGGAATTCTGGATCCACGCTTGATGATATGATCGCAGTAGCCGGCCATGGCAGCACGGATTCACCGGTTATTACCACTCTGTCTCATCAATATGATCCTTTTGCTGTTCACCAGTGGCAGTAAACCAACTCTCTGATGACGAACGAGTATGATCTGCATTTCAATCTCACTGCAAAGTGCAAAGCAACTGCATGAATTAAATTGACCAGTGGATACATCATAGATGAAATATGAATGCTTCTAACATATCTTGGATTTGAAAAAAAAAATGGTAGGGATTGCTGGAGCGAGGCGCCAAGTACGTGATCGTGCAGGGTCTGCCGCTGACGGGTTGCCTGCCGCTGGCCATGACGCTGGCGCGCGCCGAGGACCGCGACGCCGTGGGCTGCGCGGCCTCCGTCAACCGCCAGAGCTACGCGCACAACCGCCGCCGCCCTGGCGGGCCGCCGCAGCCTCCGGCGGCATGGATCGGGCGCCGTCATCGCCTACGCCGACTACTACGCCGCGCACCTCGCCGTGATGCGCGCGCCCGCACGGTACGGCTTCACGGGCCCTTCCGGACCTGCTGCGGCTCCGGCGGAGGCGCCTACAACTTCGACCTCTTCGCCACCTGCGGCTCGCCGCAGGTCACCACGGCCTGCGCGCGCCCGGCTGAGTACGTCAACTGGGACGGCGTCCACATGACGGAGGCCATGTACAAGGTCGTCGCCGGCATGTTCTTCCGCGAGCAGGGACAGGGCGGCGGCGGCGATGCCTACTTGCGCCCGGCGTTCAAGGACCTGCTGGCCATGAAAGCCCAGGGCAAGCCGTGATCGCCGCCATCCAGCTACTAGCTCATCGACACCCAGGAGAATGAGAATGCACGTTCCAAAAATTATGATCAGTGTTGCGTGCTTAGCTAGGATCATTAGCAGAACTGCAATTCAGCTGTGACGAATTCATGCCATCTTCATCTTGAACCGTTGCCATTTATCAGGCATTTTTTTATATATGACGATGAACCGAAAGGATATGATTTCTAATGTTGAGTAATGCATGGTTCATGCTACGATGCTATGCTTGCTCATATGAATTGCATTTGACAGAATTGTACTTCCATTCACAACAATTTCATACTCAAGTACTACAACATGACTCATTTTTTTTTTCTAGAACACAACGTCACGTGTATTTCGTTAAGGAGATCAAATCCAGACAGAGTACAAACGGTCGAGTGGCGAGATGCCAAAGCCAAGAACATGAGTCATTTTCAGGCTCAAGTAACTAAAGGTTCTATCCACCATCGACTTCCACCAATTTTGTCTCCAAAAGCAGATAACCATGCTTGGGAAGATTGCAGGACCAGCAGGTGAAAACAATTCAATCATAATCATAACCAATTGAACTCCTGACAAATGGAAATGGCACTCTCTTCATTCTAATCCAGCTACCCCTCGCTCGCACTGATGATGGTCAGCATAGTAGTGAGGGTACTAGATGGAGCCATGCATGATGCATGGGCATGGCCAACATGCTAGTACTAGTACCAAGCAAGTACTGACGCAACATTACAGTACGATTGTAAATCGATTCGATGAGGTTTCTGTACCCAATCCAACCGTTAGTACTGACACTGTGGCACCAGCCCCGATTTTATGCCTGCTATTTACTGCGCAGTACCTCCTGCCTGAAATGGCTGTTCTGGATCCATGCTTGCTTTCTCAATGAATCCTGCCTGAAATGGCGGCACGGATTCACTCTTGTGCTATGCATATGCACCAGTAAACAACTCCTATGATACGTATTTCAGTACCATTTCACTTGCCAGTTTCAGTATTTCATATACTTTATACTAGTACATCACTTCCTTAAGAGATCATCTGCATAATAATTCCTTGAAAGATCATCTGCATTTCATTCTCTTTTCTTTATGTGCTCGAAATTCACCAGTCGACAGATGTAATGATATGAAAACCCAGGGCAAGCACTGATCACCGTCCAGGCGTCCACGTGCCCATCATCAGCTCACCGCCATCGACGCCCAGGAGAATGACAATGCACGTTCCAATAAGGAAGCTCATGATGATCAGTGTTGCGTGCTTCGCTAGGACCATCAGTATAACTGCACTTCAATTGTGACGAATTCATGTCATCTTCATTTTGAACCGTTGCCATTTATCAGGCATCACTAGGTTGAAGCTATTTATGATGATGAACCAAAAAAAATTCTATTGATGAGTATGCAATATGCATGGTTCGTGCAATGAAGCACTTCACATCACACGTTTCGTGAGCTATGCTTGCTCATATGAATTGCACTTGAAAGAAAAATGTACTTCCATTCACAACAATAATTTCAGACTCAAGAACAACAACATGACTCATTTTCAGGCTCTAAGTAACTAGGGTTCTATCCACCACTGACTTCCACCCATTTTGCCTCCAGAAACAGATACCCACGCATGGGAAGATTGCAGGACCAGCAGGTGAAAACGATTAAATCATATAGCCAACTCCTGACAAGGCTAAATATAATGATACAGCAGCAATCAACTGCAGATCTTAGCATAAGGCAAAAGAAGCCAAAGACTTGGGGCCAAGAAAATGACGCTACTGTGCCTAACCCAACTGGCTTCTGAGATCATATCATTTGTCAATTTGCCCACCTTAATATACCTCGTATATACAAATCAATCCTGTACAATGTTTCATGAACACCTAGAAATTTGAGAGATTCATCTGTTAGAAGACACTCGCCCCAAACTTGGAAACTAACAAAGAGAAGCACATTTGTTTACCACATGGATGATTTTGATTTCGCTACACAGCTGAAGATTGACGGGGCAAGGGTCGAGAGACGAGAACTGCTGCACCGCTTGTCGCTTTCGCTGACGCAATCTCCTCAAGGCGCTTCCATGTGGCTTCTTGCTTCGACTTAACCTCCTTTTCTTTCGCTTTCTCTTCCTCATACTTCCGCAGACACTCGGTGAATAGTCCAGGATCATGGTCAGAGAACAGTTTTCGAACATTTAGAGTAAGGCTTTGCACAGCTTGGTTCCAGTGCCCGCTGGTATTTTTCTCCAATGCAGGAAAAATGATAGGTAGTATAACCCTACTATTTTGTTTGATCAGACTCTCAATATGGTCGTTATTCCACAAAAATAATGCCCGCTCAGCAACCTGAACAAGAATAGATGCTATCAGTTACTATTCATCAGTTAATTATATGTTCTGCATCTGCAATATCAACAGGCCTTAATAAAATAAGCAGACTCTGATGTCTCATGGTCTGAAACACAAATGTGGATTTGAAATATAATGAAAGATCACCCTCACAACATTTTGTTCCAAAACTCCACAGCATTTTTGTGCATAGATCAGATAAAGACGACAATTGTTGGTTAATAGTTACTGCACAGAATGTAGGATAATGATATTTCATTTTCTCTTATAAGTACAAAACTATAACGAGGGTACAATTCAGGGAAGATACATAACCAGAACTGATACTCTATACACTTGATGGTAAATTCGCTGCTGCTCTTCAGAGATCATTAATCAACAAGATAGATCCCAGTACTCTGAAGTCTGAACTCAACAGACTGTTTGTAAACGATATAATATAAGATGCAAAAATAGCTCTAAGGTACATTTCAACATGCGTAATTCGTTGTAACAATCAGTTAACGGAAATGCATTTCAAGAAATGGGAAAGAAAGGAACTACATTAGATGAGACATAATGGACGAAAAAAATCTATGGTCCTCAAGTATTTTAGGTTAATAAGTAATGGCCCATTTTAATGCATCCAAAGTTTGCAGTGGCAATCAAGATGTCCTACATGACTTTAAGGGTCAGCAGGTAATTAGTGCTTGCCTACTCTAAGCTGTACAAAAGGAGTCATTTTTGCTTTCCTTTCCTTTGATATGGTTATCAGAAATTTTGTTTTCCAATTAAAATTTTCCTTTAAGTGACTATAAAAACTAAATCCAAACAAGGAATTCATACTTAGCACTGGCTGTTCACTCAACGAAAATCATTTCTGAATAGCTACACGCCCCAGAGAAATCCTTATAAGCTATTTGGAATTCCCTTGGCATCCCAAGTCATTGGCATTATGTTTACAATTGAGTCACCGCCAACAGCCAAAAGCTACCCAACCACTCAAACTACTGCATAAGGTGGCCTTTAAACAGTAACTAACTGAGGCAGTATTACCATTACCAACAAACTGTGAGTTGCTTTTCAAAATACACAAAAGAACAAAATGTCTCAAAGTGAAGTAAAACATATAGGGCACAGAAAACTACAAAAGTATGTGAGCAGAAAACTATATGTTCCACTTAAAATACTAAGTTGCCTTATTTTAGGTCTCATGTGGGTTCTAAAACAAGGCTGTCCTATTCCAAATCCTCTAAGGAGAAACAGAGTGCACATATCGTATATCTATACTAACATGCGTTGAACAGAAACAGAATAAACAAGAAGAGATTATCATTGTGCAGGCCACGCCTTCTATAAATTCAGAAAAGACAGGGAGATAAGCAAATTACATAACAGAAGAATTGATAAATAAAGGAACATAAATGGACATGCTTTTCATGAAGCAAGAAACTTTTGGTGAACATTACCTGAAAGTGTGAGCTATTCAGGCACCGTGCAATCTGGCGGAAGAGAGGGACCATGCATTTCTGAAACTCTGCAGGTTGTGTAGCTTCCAATATCTCTTCCAACTCCCCCAGAAATAACACCTCTTTGGAGCTATTAGTGATGGGCCAATATTTTAACAGGCCTCTGATAACTGTATCTGCAAGTTTGCAATCCTTTTCAACAAACTGGGTGATGCAGTAAGACAATTGCTGATGATACATCGCAACGCACTTTGGCTTGTGAAGAGGGATTAAAGCCCGAACGAGGAACAATTTATGCTCTTCCTTAAGTGGCAATGCAAACCCATTGATGATACTTCCCAAAATCTCCAATAGTTCTGCAATTCCATTGTGTTTTTCAGTTTCATAGATAAACTGATAGAAAATGTTGTTAATGGCTTTCCGAATATAGGGCCGATGAACCATGAACTTTCCATAGACACGGTGAAGTATCATCTTGAGGTACTCTCTCTCCCTAGGGTCTTCTGAATCAAAGAGGTCAAGTAGCCTGAGAACAAACGAATGATCAATGTACCGTTTAGCCAACTTGGCATCAGTCTCTTGAGATTGGATGAATCTCAAGAACAACTCATAAACAATCTGCAAGTGTGGCCATGCAGGGTCCATGACAGGCTCCTCCTCATCCACATCAAAGCCATCCACTTTGTTCTCTCTGGGAGGGGTACTCAGTGTCCTGAACAGGTTTGCAGAAACCATTTTAGTGATCTCTTGCATGCTTGCCTCAGAAAATTTCCCACCAGGCGAGGCAATATAGTCAACGAGCTCCACCAAAGTTTGCCTCTTTATCTCCTTCTCCTTTATGTTCTTTGTTGGATCAGTGAAGTCAAATTGGACGCAGCACAAGTTCAACTTCTTGATGAACAAGCTTTGTTTCTCTGTGTTGGGCACATCCTTAAAGCTCGGTAACGACAGAAATGCTGATGTGGCCAAATCACCACCATTCACGTGCGGCCTCATGTTTGCATTGCCGACATGCATGCCACTCCCATAACTAAGCCCAGAGCTGGAGATAACTGGTGGATGGTTACTCAAGTTGGTGGCCCTGTCTCCAGCTCTCGGACCCAATGGCGGGTGTGACACCGAGTGGCTGGACCGGCCAATAGGATCCTTATCTCCAGATTTGGATGGCTTCTTGGGAAGCCGTCCAAGGAATTGCTTTATCATGTTATCACCCAGAATAGCAAACCCAACACAAACTTCAAATAGTTTCTGAAACAACAGTTGTCGGCTTCCTAGTAGCAGAGCCAGTAGCTGTACTGGTGAACAGTAAACCCTAGTACATTGCTATATTAAGGGAATTCCACTCGAAAGTCTGAATTTTTTGGTGAACAAATCGAGCCGCTTCAACCTGCAAGATTCGAGCTGACAAGTCAAAACTAAAAAAAAACACAAGAATATCGCATCTCCAAAAGAGAGAGGGAAAGAAATGTGCTACCCGTAAAGATCACAGAGCAACAGATCAGTTGAACCCAAAATTCTAGAAAGTAAACTGTAGCCGCATGTTAGTTCGATTAATCTCGCGGACTGAAGAATAGGAACAGGCGAACAGCCTAATCGAATTAGCTGGGCTCCACATGACACCACGCAGCAAACAAATCCGCCAGCAACAAAATGGAGATAGTTGGGAAAGATTCGGATTCTACTGCCCACAGTCAAAGCAACGAAATGGTCCCCCGGTACAAAATGAACAGCTAGAACAAAGGCGATCAGGTGGTTCCCTACCGATAAACGAAGAAGCCGATCCAAGGGCGAATGGATCTCCACTCCACTCCCACGCCGGCGAGTAGGCGGTGACGAGGAGCCAAGCAGAAAGTGGAGGCTACGACCCGGGAGAGACGCCCCCGGAAGCGCGCGAGAAGGCTTCCGCTGAAGGGAGGGAGGGTGCCTGGCTTGGTGCGTGCCGTCGCCGGCGGCGAGGTCGCCGATGGTGTGGCGCAGGCAGCGAACGCGGCCGCCGCGGTGGAAGAAGAGAGGCCGAGGCAGAGCGAGAGAGAGGAGAGGAAAGTTCCACCTGCCAACCTCAGCTTGGCGGAATCCCGGTTTTGCCCCTGGATCCCGGCTGGCCTAAAGTGCAGTTGGTGGCTTTGTTGTCATGAAACAATTAAACAAAGCTTTGACACCTCACTTTATTACATTATTAATCACGATTGTTGAACCAAAACCAGGCTCAGAAAAAGGCATCTTCGGTGGAGGTAGGAATGCCGTGGTTCAAGTTTAGGACTACCTCAGTAGGTCATATGAGAGTTTTATAATTATTAAATATGTTGATATGGCTTATATTAATGAAGAGTGAGATGATATAAAAAAAATTTCATGATAGTAGAGAGTTTTATAGGTTATGAAATTTTTTTTGCATTGTTTCTAAAATATGAGTATTTTAGAAACTGGACATGAAACCCTTATTAAGAATGATTTAAGCCATTTGGCATGAGTAACATTACATGTAGTCCAAATATGTATAGTTCAATTATAATTGAGGAAAAAAAAGTTCCTAAAAAAACATACTTAGGAGTATTTTAGAAACTAGACATGAAACCCTTACTAAAAAAGAAACAATTTTACAAAGATACACCTCCATAGTGCATCTATAGATGTATATCATCAAAAAAAAGATTCAAACTTGTTCCCTAAGAGTTCAAAGTAAACTTACAAATCCCATGTGCATATACACTAAAAACAAAATCACACAGTTTTCTCCTCTAATGCTTGTATACCTAAAATTTGCTATTTTCATATGGATTTTTTCTATATTAGGTTTATATCTCAACCTTTTTGCATCAATATATATGTGTATAGGCACGCTATGTATATTCATCATTTTAAAATGTTTGGAAAATTGTAATTGTATTTTTCTTTGAGGTTTTTATGATTTCCAATGACAATATTTTCTCACTTGTGTAATAAGTAGATGGTTCTCTTGTTTCTCTTAAAAGAGTTGCTAGTATATGTTTGGCCACTGCCTTTTTTAGAGTACTCCATGAATCCCAAAATAAATCATTTTTTATCCACATATGGTGACTTCGTGAATCTTGAGTTCTACCGGTTCAGTACTCTTAAGATTTTCATAAGGGTAGAGTTTGCATAATACATAGATTTATAGGGTAGTGTATATGCGGGTTGCGGATGCCTACGTTACTATGTAATTCTAAAAGATAAAATAAGAAAAAGTTGATTATTTTGGAACAGGAGATGTATATGCTTAAAGTTCTTGAAATTTACAAGATTTTTTGCATATTTTTTTGAAAAAAAAATCTATTTTGCACGTTTCCAAAGTAAATAACTTAAAGGTTGCTGATGCCTATAGAGTTTTTAGTGTCAAATGAAATATGATGATAGATTGCATGTTTTTTTAATACAATCCCAACCGATAGCTAAGGGTAGTTAGATGGTGGTGGCGTATCACAGTAAACCTAATTAAGTTTTCCAAGAGCTAGCTCGTAGGACCCACCAATAAGAAGCTAAGATTTGTAGTTAGTTGTTCGTCTGTTAGCAAGCATGCATCCTATAGTCGTCGTAGGTATGGAAACCTTGCGATATAAAAATTATACACCCTTATTTAATTTAATTATAATTATAGCTATATATATAAACGACCATACAATACCATTGACCGTGACTCTGACCAATCGGTGAGACGCAGAGTGAAGAACAAAACAGATAAGAGGTTTAGGCTAAGCAGCATCGAGCCATCGACCATCCCCGTCGTCGTCTGTGTTTGGCCGGCCGGAGCCGGAGAGCGGCGGCGGCGTGTTACATACGCAGGCGCGGCGGAGTCGAAGGACGAACCCCTGGGATTACTTACTAGACTGAGACTGAGCAGCTTCTCAGAACATGAACCAAACAGCCTCATATAAGTATTATTTCTGTCGTAATTTGCAAACAAGGAGAAAATAAATGATAGTCACTGGCAAAACATACAGAAAGCAAGAAATTGATCGTGGAGTTTGTCGATGGGGTATGTTAATATTATTTTTATTCCGCTTTTAGTTTAATTACGTTTTTTTATACTACAAGTACTAAATAAGAATTCCGTACCAGGGGGCAGTTGGCTGGGTTGGTACGCGGTGCGCCAGGCTGTTGGAAGATTCCCTTTCTCTCGCTCTCGCTGCGTACGTCATTAATTAGCTTAACCCATCTCACGCGTTAATCCACTACTAAGTAGAGAAACAGATCGCCACATCCAATCATATGTTATTACAATATAACAATCGTCATTGCTCCAACATCAAGGCCGTTTCGTCTAGATCGATCATCTGGCTTCGATTTCTCTCTGCATTTTATACCAGATAATAATGAGTTTATTTTTTCCCATAGTCCCATTACTGTAGCAAGCAAGAAGCTTAGGCCCCCTATAGAGCGTGGCTTTTTTCTTTCTGTCTCCTGTTCTTCTCTGTAAAAAGAGTTTAACTGATTTCTTTGAATTTTTTTACATATTTCTTGTGAATTCCTGCCTCCGTGGCATGCCAAATGGACTGCAGCTAGGAAAGGAGAGAGGAGATTGCAGGCCTACGCGATTGCTGGCTGTGGATGTCAGCGACTTGCATTGCGGTGGCATGGAAATGCTGCCACTTCAGCAGTTCAGCTGCTACTGCTACAGATGTTGAGCGGGCTAAAATTGATATAAGGGGCCGAAACAAAAGCCCACAGATGGACTATCATTCAAGCCGATGAGCTCCACATTTTCCTTTCCGGCCCAACTGAGGCAGTATCACATTTTCCTTTTCCATGCTCAAGGACAAGCAAGGAGGCGGCCAATCCAAAAAAAAAAAAGGTTGTTGCTTCTTGATTTTTGTATAAATATAATAAAACGAAAGGTTGTTGAGTTCCTGTTGGATGCATGCGCGCCTACAAAGTGAAGTGGGTCACAGCTAGTAATACTGCAGCTTTTCTCTAATTGGACTGGATGTTAAACACGGCAAACAAACATCTTTTCTTTAATTACTTTCTGCAAACAGAAACAATCATGCGTAAGTTGAGAGAAGTTCTAGGAGGCCATGGCCATGCACGCCGCGTCAGCGTACGTACAGCTTTGCGTGCAAATCGATCGCCTCCAAAACTCAAAGTGACTTTCTCTCTTTTTTTTCCCAAACCGATCGACCACCATGCATTAGGTGTACCCGTCCCTTATTTGTTTGTATCGTAGTCAATCGTGGTACTGTACCTCTACATTTTGGAGGAGTTTTTAGTTTTTTTAGTTTATCATCTATCTATACCTAATATTTAAAAGACAAAATTTCTGCCCCTTTTTCGTCTGGCCCATTCTAATCTGGTCCAACTGTCTTGACACTCGCTAGCTTCTGGCCCATTCGCGGCCCAATTTATTGCTTTTGCGTTTTTTCCCCATAGCAGATGGATGCCGCCAGCCTCCACGTTCCGCTCTCGTAGCTTCCGTCCCGTCAAAAGAAAGGGGAAATCGCACAAGGCCGCCGCCGTCTCTCACGCCCGCAGCCACGCGTCTTGACTCACCCCACGCAACCACAATGTTAGGGTTCAGGCTCATCCTCCGGCGTCCATGAGCGGCTCTGAGGCCGCACCTCGCCGATGACGACGCGAAGCTCAGAGGTCACCATGCATCCTCTGGCGGCGGCGCGTGGGTGGGCAGATCCGGCATGGATGCCCGTCGTGCAGCGCGTCGCGTCGCGCCCGCCCGCCGGCATGGACGCCCAGCCCGCCGTCTTTGTTGCATCGCGTCGCGTCCGACGCTGGCGTGGACGCCTGCGGCCGTGAGCAAGTCGAAATCAAAATTTGATTGGATTCGAATTGAACAAAGGCTTCACTTTCTATCAGAAAAATCCAGGGTATGTTTGATATAAACTCCAAGTTCGACATGAATTTCTTCTGTTTTTTGTTCGACATGAATTTCTTCTGCTATTTTTTTTTTTTTTTTGGTTGGTACTATAAAATTAAAATGTGTCACTGGGATATCCCAACGTGAAGGAGTTCCTGATCTCGTCGGAGCACAGCAAGTACACACGCCACCTTTAAAATCTAATCTCGCCGAGCTGAACAAGAACCATTCTGATCTCGAATCAACAAGTAGTATTAGGTGGGACTCTTTAAGATTATTAGTTTGATTGAATTGCAGTAAAAGGATCTTCATTAGTTTTTAGATGCTTGCTCTGTGCTTGGCATGGCATATCTGAGACTACATCATTGTTTGGAAGAAGGATTTTCATTAGTTGCCAAATGCTTTGTGATTGGTACAGTAGGACATAGAGCATCTGTGTTGACGGATGCTATTTGCTTGTAGGATATATCAGAATATATATCAATTTGCATCCAGATTTTTTAATATATCAAATTGCATCCAGATTTTTAATGTCTTGTTTTTATAACAAGTATAAGAGCTGAGGTTACCCGTCTATGTTGTAAATGAATTTTAGGGTACGTTGGACATGAACTACAAGTTTGACTCGAATTTTTTCCTTTTATTTTGCTACTTATATATTACTGAATTTGGTTGGATCATTGGGATCTCGACATGCAGAAGTTCCTAATCTCGCCAAGCAGAACCAGTACACATGTCATGATCTTTGAAATTCTGGTCTCATCGAGCTGAACAAGAACCAAATCTTCTTATCCCGCCGGAGACACGATAGCTTTCTCACTGATTGTTGTGATGTACCGATGAGTATTATAGCTTTGTCACTTTATTGTTCTGATGTGGTACGATGATTGTTCTTATTTACCGATGAGTAGTTCATACATATTTTTGCTTGATTGGATTGGATTGTTGTGAAAGGATCTTCATTAGTTGTCAGATGCTCTATGCTTGGTACAGTAGGACATAGAGCGTCTTGTGTTGCCAGATGCTATTTGCTTGGTATGGTTGGACATAGAATTTATCAGAATATATATCAATTTTTGTCTAGATTTTTAATGTCTGGTTTTTATAACAAGTATAAGCTGAGGTTACCAATCTATGTTGTAATATGAGATTTATGTTTGTCCTTCAAAACTATTGTAATCAAATTTGGTGCCACTGTGTACATGACTGGCAGCTGCCACTGGGGTTCAGCGGGTCATGGGTGTAGTAGGGACTGTTGCTCCATGCTGACAAGATGAACCAGTGGATTGTGGAAAATCTACCAGACCTGCATCTTCGCGGTGTCGGGACGAGGTGGCGCGTGTGCCACAAAGAGGCTGATGTTTGGAACGTGTCTAATATAAATCCTGTTTTTGTTGCCTATTTCAGGAGACTGACATTTCACATAAGAGGGCAATGGGGGCCGAGATGATTGATGAGTATGTGAATATCCATGTTGAGATATAGATTTAATTTAAAAGATTTTCTATCCTGAATTTTCTACTTTCTCCCGAAATTTTCTCTGCATATTTATGACAGCTTTTATGAGTCGTAAATACTTTGGATGATTTCATCCGGAGTTGCATGTGTCATTGCATATTTATGACAGCTTTTATGAGTCGTAAATACTTTGGATGATTTCATCCGAGTTGCATGTGTCATTTGAATTCAGAAGCTAGCAATCTTGATTTTAATATTTCGGTGTGGAGGGAGATGAGTAATTTTGATATTGTTGCTCACATAGGGCAAGCGGAAGAATGTGAAAGCCAGTAAAGTGCGGTGACTACTGAAACCAAGAGAGCAGGGACATACTTTGTTATTTGAGTGAGGGCATGGGCCACCACTCAATTTTGGATAGCTGATTGCAATTTTGCAACATACATGCCCCTGTACAAATAATTTATAAAGAACCGGCTGAGTAAAGAAATATGTTAGTTTTTCATGTGCCCCTCTCAATTTGTCCAAGGTCTCTACCCTGCACGAGAGGGTATGCTACTTAGGCAGATATGGTATAATTATGAGCACTTCACTGATATGCTCCATTCTGAACTGTTGAATTTGATCTAGGTGGTTGTTTATTAAAGAGAGAATGATGAGCAAAAAGTTAAAGAATCTCCAAGAGTTTGTTTTGAAGCGCTCACCTAAACCTGTTGGACTTGGCTCATTCTTACGCTACTAATGGATAATATGCTTTTCATGACAGAATAAACTTTTAGCAAAGGAAGTTCTAGCAGGATCTCCAAAGCGTTTTTGACACATTAACAACATGAAATGCCACGAGAACTGGGGGTTTCAGCCAAGAGATTTAATGGTTCGTCAAATTTATCAGTCTTTTGCCGAATAATCACTTCGGCTCAGCCCTTCTTTACTAATGCTTTGGTCGGGCCATCTTTACTAATGCTCTGACTTACTATGTAGAACAAATCAATTATTTATAAACATAATAACACATGATAAAAAGGAGTTTTGGTCAGTGGAGGAACTAAGGGATTGATTGAAGACAGTAAATCCTAAGTACAACATGAACAATAGATCTTATCAAAACCACATGGAACACTATCAAGATATTATTAGCTATTAAAAATAGAGAAATAGAATTTAGGCCTAATAATGTAATGGTTTAAAATTGGGACAATGATTCATATTCATATATAGTTCAAACATTATATTGATGAATAAATTATTAAATTCTAACATATTGTATCACGTATTTATCGTTGGACGATTTTCTATTCTAGATATATGCCATGACATATTTAATAATAAAAAATTAGTTTTCCAATCAAATGAAACAAAACCTTGTTGGAAACAACAAAGATGAAGATAAAAATATAAATTTTAAAATATAATATTATTCACCCGTAGCAACGCACGGACATATTTACTAGTTATTTATTAAGAATCAACACATCGTTATGCATATGGGTGCCCCTATAAAAATTGACGATTTTGTGTAGTAGAGAACAGGGAATTAAATGGATGTTGCATCTGGCAACACCTAGGGCTGTATTCAGTAGAATTTATACTTCGACTGATAACCTGAAAACGGTTGATTTTTTAGAGAAAAATAATGTTGGAATGGTTGATAAGCTACAGCAAAAATCTTGTTTTTCTTGCATTATCAGCAGTAAAACTTCTTCACTAAAATTCTAGGTATCATCAAATTCTATTATTTACCCGTAGCAATACACAGACATATTTACTAGTGCATATATAATAGATATAGATAGAAAAATTCTAACTTTTAGGGGAAGATTAGGTTGCCATGTTAAGCATTTTCAAGTTCGGATGCCCCGATGATCTTCGCTAGAATTGTCAACCGTCTGCGTCGAATCCCAGTGGATCTCGTCGCCACGCACCGTCGGCGTCGCCGACGGCAGCCTTCCCGTCCCACCTCGCCATTGCCGCCAAGCAGTCGTGGACCTGACGCGGTAACCGTGTGGACTCCCCTCGGGTGGGGGTGGCGGCCCGAAGCCCAAACCGCACGGGCTCGCGGCCGACCCGACCGACCCGGACCCAGACCCACTAGCTCCTCCGCCCTCGCCGCAATGGGAGGAGGAGCCGCCGGCCTCGGGCCTGGCGGCGCGCGGCGACCTGCGCTCGGCGCTGCCCTTCCTCCCCGTCGTCCTCCGCGGCGGCGCGCTCTTCTGGCCACCCGCGGCGCAGGAGTCGCTCCGGGCGCTGGCGCTCGGCCCCGACGTCAGCCGCGTCGCCTCGGGGACGTCCTCGCCGACGCGCTCACCGACCTCCGCCTCGCGCTCGCCCTGCCCGCGCTGGCCCCGCGCGCTGCCGACGGCCTGGCGCTCTTCTTCGACGACCTCCTCTCCCGGGCCCAGGCGCGGGGCTGGTTCGCCGAGGTCGTCCCCAACCTCGCCCGCCTCCTCCTCCGCCTCCCCACTCTGCTCGAGGACCACTACGCCAAGGCCGACCACGGCGCCTCCGGGCTACGGGTCCTGGCGTCGCAGGACGCGGGCCTTGTGCTCCTCAGCCAGGAGCTCGTCGCCGCGCTGCTCACCTGCGCGCTCTTCTGCCTCTTCCCCACGGCCGGTAGGGCCCAGGCGTGCCTTCCCGCCATCAATTTCGATGGCCTGTTCACGTATGTCCTCTTTGTATTTTTTGTGTTATTTGGCTTATGATGACTAGAGAAAAGAACTAGATTGAAATACCTATGTTTTGTTCACTGATCGCAGGGGGCTGATTCACAATGCGAGGCAAAGCCAGGAGCAGAAAGTGAGGTGCCTTGTTCATTATTTCGAGAGGGTGACTGATTCTATGCCTACTGGTTTTGTTTCGTTTGAGCGCAAAGTTCTTCCCCGCCGAGCTCTTTCCAACGGCATTCCCTATCCTGACATCCATGCGTGGTTGGCATCTAGTGCACCCCTCTGCCAATTTCGGGTAAGAGACACTGTACTGGTACTGATCACTCTACATTTTGGAGCTCAGCTGCAGCTTGCTAAATAATTTGCTTCCTGGTGTTGCTATTGCCACCAAACTATAAATGGAAAATGCTCAAGTATACACTAGTAACATGGAAAATCTCTATGATCATAAAAGGGGGAAATGCATCTAGGAGGGGATCTGTTTGTGTTGTAATGGTTATAAAATTGCCTTCAAGTTTGTTATAAAATTTTCTGATTATCTGGTTCCTTTTCATTAGTAGGTATTTTCCTCAGGTTTTATTGAAGATGAGGAACAAGAAGCCCTTCAAGTTGACTTTGCAAATAAATATTTGGGAGGAGGTGCCCTTTCCAGGGGTTGTGTGCAGGTACCTTTCTTTTTATTAGCAGATTTTTATGTTACTCAACCTTCGATTTCGTAGCAACTAATGTGTTTTTTGTGTGAATCATGTGATTCTGTTCATTTCTCAGCAGTTTTCAGATGAATGTGTGCATCTGCACAGTATGAATTGCAATTTATCCACCATTTCCTATTTGTGCTTAAAAAGGTCCTTTGTGTTTGCTGTGAATTGAAATGACTTTTCAAATAGATCACATATTTTACAATGCTCTTGTGTGTACCCACTCCATTTTCTCCATTTTTTCCTCTATGGTACAGGAAGAGATCCGCTTCATGATAAACCCTGAATTGATTATGGGCATGCTATTCATGGCTTCTATGGAAGATAATGAGGCTATAGAAATTTTTGGTGCAGAACGGTTCTCACAGTATATGGGGTTAGTGAAAACCCTATCCACCCTTTGCTTAATTTAGTTCATAGATAGATTCGATGAAGTAACTGCATGTATGATTTTCCTTGCGTGATACTATGAATCCAGTACCTATATATTTCTCCTTGCAGTTATGGTTCCTCGTTTCGCTTTGTCGGTGACTATTTAGATACCAAACCCTTTGATTCGATGGGTAGACGGAGAACTCGGATAGTGGCAATTGATGCTTTGGACTGTCCAGCTAGGTTACACTATGAATCTGATTGTCTACTAAGGTAAGTGAAGTTACTTTTTTTAAACATCTTAGTTGTCACTGATGACATCCGTTATGAGCAAATAATATTTATGGTTTTACTGTTTGCAATTATCCTTTATTCAGGGAAGTGAACAAGGCTTTTTGTGGATTTTTCGATCAATCAAAACGCCAGCTTTATGTGAAGCTTTTCCAGGTTGTTTAACTATTCACTCCATTGAGTTTCACTCAACAGCGCTTGCCTTCTATTTTTGCAGTCAATATGGCCTTAGTCAACATTGCAACCTGTAGTTAGTTTCTTTCTTGTGTCTTGTGAATGATGGAACTAAATGCAGATGAAAAAACAGCACTCTGCTGCTTGGGTATATTATCTCAGTAAATGCCCAAAAATTAAGCCTGTATATGCATAGCATCAGAATTATGACAGATTATGTTTTTTATTTTTAAATACTGTTCAGGATTCATACAACAAGTATAACTTTCCAAGTATCAATTCCAATGAGCACATAGGAGTTTCGACAGGAAATTGGGGTTGCGGTGCCTTTGGTGGAAACCCTGAAATCAAGAGCATGATTCAGTGGATTGCTGCATCACAGGTACAGGACAAATGAAATATAATGTCTACATTTGTTTCCATTTGAATGTGCGTGGCTAATTGATGCATAGAGATCAAATAAATTTGTATGCCTCTCTTCCTTTGGGAGTGAAATCTGTATGTTCGTAATTGTGCAGGCTCTCCGCCCTTTTGTTAATTACTACACATTTGAGGATGCATCTCTGGAAAGATTAGAGGAGGTACTTATCCCTTCCAAAAAATTTTGCTTGCGCTACATGATTAGAATGTCAAACTCTAGCCGTATAACTTTTAAAGTTGGTGTATCCTTGAAAGAGGGTGAGGATCCTCATTCGGCAAGAGTCCAATGGAGCCTTTCCTAGAGCTAGCTGCAAAATGGGCCTGATACATTTTTGGAAGTTGAGAACAAGTAACTTGTACAACGCACAACAAAAAGTATTAAAAATGAGTTACAAAGTTTTCTAACCCTGGGAGGTTAGAAACCGAGTGGATCAAAAAAAAGGAAAAAATATGAAGCACATTGTTCTCTTTATCTAAAAAATAAAGCACATTGTTCTGGCCCTATAAGAGGATGCACAGCAAAATTTGGCATGCCAGTCAAATGCTGAAAGCATTAGGCTTATTTGTTATATATATGTTCCCTTAACCTGCTCCCTTGTATCGTCATGCTGTGACAGGTGATCCAGTGGATACTACGCCATGGCTGGACGGTCGGTGAGCTGTGGCATATGCTCATCGAGTACTCATCCCAGAGGCTCAAAGGAGAAACATACAAGGGATTTTTCGCTTGGCTACTTCCCAACAATAGGCCCAACAATGACGTGCATTACATGTCTGAATAGCCCCAGTTTTGTGAGGTCAGAATCTGTGAAGCGTGCAGCTCTCTAGGAGCGCTGTCTGTTGAGGTTGTACTTGTTTTGAGTGTGTAGCAGTTGTGTGGGCGCGGACAGAGTGGTCTATTGCATCCCGGCCATGGCCGGTTAGCACTCTGGAATCTGGATGCTGTGTAACAAGCAGTTACCACATGGGTGATCACTGATCAGTTTCAGCACTGCGCATTACTCCATAGCTGAGTCACAATGACTGATTAGGCCAACCTCAATGCATTTCACCCATGGTTGAGACGGTGTGTGTGGTTTCATATTTACGTTTAGTTCTATTACATATTTAGACTTGGAAACAGTGCTCATCGGGTTTCATTTCAACGATAGATAGATGGAACTCTCAATTCATCTCTGGTTTAATTCTTTGCCATGTCATCGAATCTGTTTAGTTGACACCCTATTAAATGAGAATAGAACCTCCATTGAAAGGGCTTCTTTATTTATTCAATCGGAGCAACGGTATACTCCTGTTTTGCAATACATAAATCCAAAGCATGATGACGAACAATATTACCAATTATTACACACGACCAAGCTGGAGTCTTCATATAAATGTATATATGAGCACATTTTTTTTTTCAGTAGCACCGAATTCGTACGAATTGTTTGATGTTACTATACTGGATAGGCTGTGTCTCTCGTGCAGAATTTAGGCTGTTGGGTTTGCCATCCTCTTCCACCTTGCCATTTTTTCCATTCCCTAACAATACATATAAAAAAAAAAAAAAAACAAATTCAGCAAAGATACTGCATTATCTTGGTAATGCTAGGTTCTGGTTGGGCAATTGAATTAGTAGTACCTTTCGTGATTGGACTGCCACCTCGTTGTCTTGGATGCTGTGCATGACAAAACCCAAGGGATTCAGCACCTCCTCGTAGCTGCATATATGCATCAGAGACAAAGAAACAATTTCGTTATTGTTTCCAGCCATAAAATACAGAAGTATATAATTATATATGTATAAACTAGACAGATATCAACATCTTACTCGACCACTGCTGTGTTGAACGGTGGCCCAGATTCGCGCCCTCCAACCTGAACGTTATATCATGTTTGATCAGTTTGAACTTTGAAGTGACAGCAAAGAGTGAGGCACGCTGTAATTGTCACCACATCCGATCCGTCCATTTTTAGCAGGCACATCATCATCAGGATTCGGGGGGAAAATCTTTCAAGATATGTATTGATCATGAATTAATGTATCAAATTAATTTAATGTTTAACAATATTGAAAATATGAGTATATATATTTCCATGTAATATTTAGGATGAACTCCAATTTTCACCCCTAACTTGCATGGCAGTCTGATTCTAATTTCAACCTACTTAAAGCTAGATACTAGACACCCTCCAACTATTTAAAGCGGACAAATTTAGGCCACTAGGTTCCAAAGGCACCTTTTCTGTTTTACAAAAATAACAAAGAATATGTCCAATCTCTAAAAGTAGCATAATGACATTAACTTGAATTAGATAAACATGAAACTAGTACTGTTTTCTCTAAAAATACCATATATTTATTGGGTTTATTTGGGACTTATTTACTTATATTCCTATTAATTATATTGCTCGTAAAGAAACACTAGGAACACAAAGAAATTAGACCCAAATAACTCCAAAAGGAGCTCCAACGAATAGATAATATTTTATTAGAAAAATTGGTGCTGCTACTGGTTTCATATTTACCTGATTTAATATAAATTAACTATAGATTTTCAGAGAATATATCGGCTTTTTTATTAGAAAACAAATAATAAACCAACTAGTAGTGGATCAAATTTATGATTTAAGGGTTGGAAAGTAGATATTTTCTAGTATAAAAAACAAACAAACGGATTGGATGGAGGGAGGGTGGGAGCTAGCAGTTTTCTTTTCTTTTCTTTTACCAGGTACATGAGGGTAACAAGCTCTCCTTCTGGTTTGAGCAGTTGGGCAATTCTCTTGGCCCATGCTGGCCTCATCGACGGCTCGATGGCACAGAAGAATCTGACGAAGCAAACCAACACAATGCAAGAAATCGTCTCGTTTCGTCACTTCTTCATCATGAATTGCATGAATGAAATTATGAACAACGTACACCGGAAAACAAAAAAAAACATGCAATATAATTGATCATATATCATCAGTTGCCACGCACGCACGCATGGACGTACGTGTAGTCGAAGATGATGTCGAACTTCTCCGGCGGCTCCCAGGTGAAGAAATCGGCGGCGACGAAGTCGAATGACGGCGAGTCCCCGTCGGCGGCCGCCACCGTGGCGCTCTGGTACGTACATACATAATTACATACGTAAATTAATTAATTAATTAACTAGTCCACCAACCCGTGCTCTCGCACGGGTTAGAATTTTAAAAGATATACTATATAATGCATTTGACTAAAAAATTACTTATTATTTGATGATCATAAACTTATTTTTTTACTTTTTTGCAAGGGACTGATTCATATTTTTGCTTTACATGAAACCTCTGTTTATATTAATATTTGAATAGTTTAAAAACTTAACATTAACTATGGCGGCCTTCATTGCAGTGCATGTCTTAACAAATCATAAATCTCAATTTTTATTTTTCTAAATGAATTTATTGATGGCTACATTTTTTCCTGAAGTTAAACCTCTCATTTTGCACTGTTTTAAAATTAGGATTTTATTTCATAGAGTACATTATTAAATACTACAATAGCATATACAGTCATTTGAACTTGCACCATATCACCTAAGTAAAGTGATAGAGTTTGAGATCTCGGGTGGAGTAAAGTGATAGAGTTTGAGATCTCGGATGGGGGTAGCAACGCTATGATCAAAAATTTAAATCTTATGCCTTATAATGATTGAATTACTCTAGGGTAATGTTAAACCTAGCCACCAGTAGTCCACCAATAGTCTCCCATTATAATTGTCTAGATGATTGATTTTTTTCTATCGATAAATTATATGTGCAATTATGGTTATACTATCACTATAGACATGTTAAAAATTTCGTTAAAATGTATATAAATACAGATAAAGTAAAACCTATATAAATTATGTCATGGTTACCAATATAGCCTTTAAAAAATTATTAGCATTAATAGTCTATGAACTGTTGAGGCAATATATTTTTTTGGTGAAACATAACACAATATTTATCGCTCATGCATGCTGACAGAAGGTATATGCTTAGATTAGTCAAATCTAGTATATTAGTATTGATAAAAGTGGGTAATGTAGAAACATATACACATGGTTTATGGTTATTTAAACTATTTTTAATAGAATATATTGATTGGAGAGGATATTTTTTTTTAATATCGAGATATGGGTTACATAAATTATCTATTGTAATAGGAGTATCTGGGTAATTAGATGAAAATTTAGGTCTACTTTAGATCATGTTTGTTAATGGTATATCTGGGTAGTTTAAATATATAGTCATGAATTCTTTTATATTGTTTTACACAACAGAGAGGTGATATTAAGAAAATATAATAAATCCAATAGCTATTATTATCAATAGTGATTAGGTTATATTGAATTGATGGTAAAATGTTTAATTTTTGTGAGAACTTCTAGAATCTATCTTTTGTTGTGTATTGTGTCTCGTGAGGAGTTCTGGAGAGGCTCCATTAAGTATTTTATAAATATGGTGCCTCTGATGGGGCCTCTCATTAGTATTAGTAATTAAATTCTATGTTGTAATGAGAGAGGTGCATAATTTATTTATGAATTTAGTATTTTTATAAATTATCTTTCATAATGGCATAAGTGGATAATTCAGATGCAAAATTAAGAAAAACTTTATGTATTTTTTTGTAATGGTATTATGAGTAAACTTTTATAGAACAAAATTAAGAAAAACTTTATGTATTTTTTATTATTTCTAGAATCTATTTTTCCCTAGCTTGTTTTATGAGAATAAACGTGGAGGTAAGTTAAAAAGAGAAGGACAAAAGCCGAACATATGGACTCTCTATTTCTTCCTCGTTCACAAAAATTGAGCGTGGCAAGATTTTTTACACACTGTTAATATATCTAGCTTCTTTTGTTCGTAGTAGATTGACCCGAACCCCCTTAAACGTGATAGGCATTTTTTAAAGATTTTCTACATAGTATTAGTATATCTAGCTTTTTTTTTTGTTAGCATAGGTAGTAGATTGACCCAGCCCCCAAAACGTGATGAATACGTTTTTTTAGTCTCAAACGTGATGTGTCTTTGCCATTGGAGATTTCCTACGTGCAAATGGTGTCTTTTCCCTTCCTAACAATAAAATTAAAGACCATTTTTAATCTATAATGGCAAAGGTGGGTAATTTTGAGGCAAAATTAGGGGGTTATTTTATATATATTTTATAATGGCAGAGGTGGGTAATTTTTTACAATTTACAATACATCTAATGGCTATTATCGAAAATGATGATTAGAGTCTACCAAATTAATAGTCAGATGTTTCTGATTATTGTGAGAATTTTTAGAATTTATCTTTTTTCTTAGCGCATCTGGTGAGAGTTAACGTGGTGTCTCCGTTGGGGCCTCTAATTAGTAATAGTAAGATTAAGCAGTAAATAAAGCATGAACACAACTACGAGTCTACGATACTGATCTATCCAATATATAATGCACATATATACAAGCATACAAATTAATAAGAGGAAGCAAGCAGACCTGCTTGGCCTTGTGAACCGCGGTCTCGGAGATGTCGACACCGACGACGAAGCGGCCGGCGCCGGAGAGCGCAACCACATCGTGCCCCTGCACGCACAACAAATTAATAAAATTAATAATATGATATGAGAATACACAAACACAATGCAACAACAATTGCAAGCTGAGACGATAGGTATGTGTCAGCACTCAGCCGATCAGCGATTTATTGAGGTAATAAATATAAATAATAGTGTAATTAATGCACTCACGGTGCCGCATCCCGGAACGAGGACGGTGGTGGTGCGATCGCCGCCGCCGCCGCCGCCGCCGGGCAGGGTGCCGGAGTTGACGAGGTCGACGACGGCGGGCGTGGGCTGGCCCAGGTCCCACGGCGTCACGCCTTCCTCCCAGCACCGCCTCCACCCGTCCTGGCCGCCGCCGACGAGCTGCCGCATGCGGGCCACCGCCGGGATGGAGTTGTCCAGTACCTGGCAGCAGGCGCCTACTGCGGATGATGAAGTGTTGTTGGGCTCGGGGGTTGCCATATCACTCAGTATATCTACGTGTACGTGTGGTGGAGTCTAGCCTAACTTAGTAGCTGCTGCTTAATTATCTGTGGCGCTGGCCAATTAAGCCAATGCTGCTGACTGCAGTTTGTTGCAGCTCGATCGATCCAGTGCGAATTTCTGCTCCACGTACTGCATGCTCCAGGGTTATATATATAGCCTCAGCGGACAGCGGCTCAGCTTAATTATGATTTCTTCTTTTTTTCCTTTAATTTGCAGATTTGGAAAATCCCAATTAAAATAATATATACTGTACTCAGCAAAATATGCCAAGGATTTGTTGCATGCATCGGCCGCTCCGCTGGTTTGAAAGATTGCAAAGCACTGAGTTAACTACCCCATGCGAATTGAAGGAGTTCTTGCCGTTAATTAATAGGGAACATACAGTGTAAATTAATTTTCTATAAAAACTCGTGCAAACTATGATAAAAAAATTATTTAAATTCATCAAAAAATCACACATGTAGATGATATGATCATACACAATCTCGTAAAATATCTTGTCCAAACTTAATTTCGTTTTTCAGATATAAAAATAATAATTTGCATGCTTGTGTCTCTCTCCTCGACAAATTAAAAACGGTGGAGAGAGGATGAGGATCCCTGAATTTTTGTGTGATGTATCACGGTTTTGTCGGTTTCTACCATCAAACTGGCCGTAGAGTACGGTATACATCTGAGTAAGGTATGTAGATATATGATCAAATTGCTAATGAAGCAACCTAAAATTCCTCGCACTTTTTTTTTTTTTAAGTTAAATTCTCCACACTTATCATCAGCTGGGATGATAAGAAAATTGCTGCGGCGGCTCTTAGTAGCCATGTCAACGGGAACGGGATGGAAGAAATTATTTTGTTTCCTTAGCAGCCATGTCAATTTGTTCCTTAGCATGAGACTCTTAATTAGCAGCCATGTCAATTTGTTCGTTAAGTTGCATGTAGTTTAATCTTGTTCGAGTCTAGTGTTATTCTTCTGACTTTTAGGCGTTCACAGCTGACAAAAAATCTGCCCTTTCCCTTATTATAATAAACATATTATATACAGTATATAGACACACACTCGTGCATGCATCCTACCTAGGAGAGAAATCTCCCTCTTACTACGCACGCACGCTATTAAGGCCAAAATCAAAACATTCACTACTCGTATAACCCCATTCCCAGTACCGCCGTCTTCGTTTGAAAGTAACTTTTTTTATGACGGCCGTGACAAATTGACGCGTATTTTGAAAGTACTAATTAACATGATCAGATTTGACACCAAACCTGGTGCTTTGTGATTTTCTGTTGCGGTGTTGTCTCTTATTGTTTGTTGTGTTGTAATTACTCCAACAAGGCAACAAAATGTAAAATCCGTTAGTAAAAAGAAAAAACATAAAATCCGTTGCTAGGCCCATGCGACAAATTGTTGAGCGCTAACTTTCCGGGCCTCCACAGGAAATGTGTCAACTTTTTTGGACAGTTTAATACATATTCCATACTCTTTTCCAGAGCTGATCACCTCGCCTGCTAGATGATGAGGAGGATGATCCACCTGCCCTGCATTCAGTACTTCTCCTATCCTCAACAAACATCTTATACGGCCATCTTACAGAAAAGAAAAAGCCCATTCTTATTAAAATGCCAAGCTGCTATGTCATCCATCCCCTCATGTACCGGTATACATAGAATGCAGTCTGCATCTTCTTGCCAAAAGGTTTCTCTGACCAACACTTGATCCCAAGAACCTATGCTGGGGTCTAACAGTTCATTCACACGTGAGAGTAAACAAGCTCCTCTCGGTGTGAATGGTCGACGCAGGTGATCCCTGGGTAACCACTCATCTTCCCAGATGCGGATGCTGGCACCATTCCCTACCCTCCAGATAAGACCCTTCTTTAACAAGTTCAGTCCAGTGAGGATACTGCGCCAGGTATAAGACATGTTACTCTTTGGTTTAGCTTGCAGCACATCACCATCAGGAAAATATTTAGCTCCAAGCACCTGTGCATTCACTAGCATCGCCACATTGAAAGCATGGATATCTGTAAAACCAAGGCCCCCATCCTCCTTTGCCTGCGTCAATTTCTCCCAACTTAACCAATGCATCTTATGATCTTTATCAGGGCTCCCTGTGATCAACTTCATTGATCATCAGTTATTTTTTGTTTCCTCCACAGATCTTGTTGTTTGTGTTCGTACAGAATAGCAAGACACCTTGAATGGCACTATTTTGTGTACGCAAAACATTCCTCAACAAGACTACAGAACATTTCTCTAGGGGAGGTAAAGGTTAACAAGTCACTGTAAAGTCTGCAACTGTACATGTAAAGCTGAACAGGTGCCACTGTACATGAAAAGTCTGCAAGTGATATGTTCAGCTTTGACATCTAAATCTGCATATGTACATCTAACTCTGTATCTCGCATCACAGCTACGAGCTCTGCAAGCATCTGATAGATGGATGCGGAGTCTGGATGAGACATGTCTCTTGCAACAAAGGTGTTGACCTCGTTCTTGACCTCAATCCAGCTCCAACCAGCATCCTTCCTCACCCCAATTTCATCCATCCTGCGACGCACCCTCTCGGCATCCTGCCATTCTCCATGCATCGCGTAGAGGTTTGACATGAGCACATAGCTTGCGGAGTCTCTTTCTGAAAGCTCCATCAGCTTGTCTGCTGCGAGCTTCCCAATGTCAAGATTCCTGTGTAGCTTGCATGATGCTAATAGTGTCTTCCAAATCAAAACATCAGGCTCAAATGGCATATTCTCGATCATACATAGCGCCTCATCGAATCTGCCATTTCGACCCAGCATGTCGATCATGCATGCATAGTGAGAAGGGGTCGGTGTGAGACTGTAACGATCAGTCATTAGTCTGAAGAACGTCTCCCCTTCCTTTACCAGGCCTGCATGATTGCACCCTACCAAGACTGCCAGAAATGTTGAACCATCTGGCTGCCAACCATTTGAACACATTTCACTGAATGCCTCCAGCACCAAGTTTGCATTTCCATGCTGTGCGAGACCATGAATCAGTGAGTTCCAAGACATGACATCATGAAGATTCATGACATCAAATGCAAGCCTTGCAGATCCAATTTGACCACACTTGGAATACATGTTAATTAGTGCATTCCCAGTACAAACTTTGAAGTCACACCCCAGTTTCAGTGCCAGGCAATGAAGCTGCCTTCCTTGATCCAGCAATGCCAGGTCTGCACAAGAACTCAAACCACTGGAGAAGGCATAGTCATTCGGCGTAAAACCTTTTGAATGCATCTGAAGAAGCAATGTCACGGCCTTCTCATTGAAACCATTCTGGAAGTTTGCAGAAATGGCAGCTGTCCAGCTAACAAGATCAGGATTTTCAATCTTGCCAAGCACAGCCTCGACTTCTGAAACAAAACCACTCCTGCCATACATAGAGAGTGCAGCATTTGATACACGGATGTCAGTCATTAGGTTGTGCTTGATTGCTGAGCAGTGAATTTGGCGCCCCAGACAAACAGAACCACAAGCCCCTAGAGCAATTGAAAGTGCAAACTCATTTGGCTCGACGCCCTCTGAAATCATCTCACTGAACACTTGCAGTGCATCTTCCAACCTTTCATCCCTAATGCACAACTGCATCATGGAGCACCACGAAACCACGTTCTTGGACTCAATATTTTCAAATACCGTCTCTGCCATGTCAAAGTCACCATGCCTAGAGTAGAAGTCGATCAGTGCAGTGGATGCATAGACGCTCTGCGAACCCATTACCTTGAGCATATATCCATGTATCTGCTCGCCAATCACACGAGGGCACTCCGCCAACATGCTCGTCATCGTGTGCTCGTTCGGCTGCAGCCCCTGCCTCATCATCTGACAGAGCACCTCCACGGCCCGTTCGAACTCTCCGTTCCTGGAGAGCGCCGAGACGAGCGAGGTGTACCCCACGACGTCCGGCGCCTCCATCCGGCGAAAGACCTCCTCGGCCGCCCGCATGGAGCCGCACCTCGAGTAGAGCTCGATGAGGCAGCTCCCGATCCATGCATCGGCGGCGAATCCCGCCCGCACGGCGAACGAGTGCACCTGCTCGCCGAGGCCGAGCGCGCCGGCGCCCACGGCCGCGCACGCCGCCAGCGCCGCGTTGCACGCGAAGTCGTTGGGCGCGACGCCGGACTCCATCATGTCCGCGAACATGGCCGCGGCCGCCTCGGGCCGCCCGTTCCGCGTGCAACCGGAGATGGCCGTGGTCCACGCGACGACGTTCTTGCGAGGCATCCGGCCGAACAGGTCCAGGGCGTCGTCCAGCCTCCCGGACTTCATCAGCCCGTCCAACCGTTTGCAGTCGAGGACGACGTCAGGCGGCGGCGCAGCGAGGCGTACATTGGCGGCAGCCGCCGCCGCCGTGGGCCGACGGGCATGGCTCGGTGGCGTGGGGAGGAGACGAGGTGTGGGTTGCTTGGCGTGGAGCGCGACCATCTCCCGCGGCGCGGCGCTGCCGCTGCGGCTGCGGCAGAGCGGGAGTGAGGGACACCGGGAAAGGATAAGAGGAGCGAGCGACCGAGCGAGCTGTTGGATCAAATAATGGCACACGTGTCCTACTTGGGCCCGGCCCGGCCCATGAAAAATCGGCCCGGGCCCCGGGCCTGGCCTGCTACGGAAAGATGCGCTGCCTGGCCGGCATCAGCTAGGGTTCCTCTCCTCCCTTCCCATATAAAGCCTCCCCTCCGCGCCGCCACGATGTTCTCTCCTCTGGCCATTCCTCGTCTCGCTCGCTCGCCGCCGCCGCTGCCTTCGGGTTCGCTCGACAGCTGCAGCCATGGTTTGTATCTGTCTGCGATTTTGGGTTTCTCCCCTCTTTCTTTTGCAATGGTATTCTGATCCCTCTTCTCGGTTGTTGACAGGTGAAGTACTCGAGGGAGCCGTCCAACCCCACCAAATGTAAGCATCTCTCCCTCTTATCCGTCGTTCCTGAATTCGTGTGTACAAAGGCTATCTTGATACGGAAGCTGATGATCCTTGTCTTTAATTTTGCAGCCGCCAAGGCTATGGGCCGGGACCTGCGTGTGCACTTTAAGGTGAGTTATTGAGTAAATGAAGTTTTGATCTATGCAAATAAGTACTAGTATGTTATAGTCTGTACAGTATGCTTCTGGTTTTCTGCTTGTGCGTGAAGTTGGACTCTGGGATAATGTGGCTATGACATTTCAAAATTGTTGTTTGGAAGTGCAGTTGAAATAGCTAAATCTGACATGAGCTTAGGTGCCCTTTAGGTTATTTTTTACTTTTTAAACACTGTCTTCTAAACTTTAACCTTTAGGTACATCTCCATATTATAGACAGTTTCAGTGTATGATGGCACATGCTTAATGGAACGGAGTTCATTTTAAATGTACTATCCATGATCTGCCCATGCAATTATGATTAATATGAATTTCTTTCGATTGCATGGGTCCTGCAAAATTTCAGTCTTCGAGATGCAAAATGACCTTGTTTTTAAGGGATGTTTCTTATACATCACACTGCTTTCATTCTTATTGGTCAAACTAATACATTGGCCACACCATGGGCTGGTTCGGTTAATGTTCACACCAATGCATCAAAGTTCACCTTTTCATTTTCTAGCACCTGGTTATATTTAACTTGTGGCACAACTGAAATTATTTTTGTGCAGCATTAGCTCCCATGATCTTTCCTGCCCTTTTGTCTGTTCTCAGTACAATCCAATGTCCTAAATTAAAATTTGAGGCTGTTTTTTCAATGCTCTTATTATATGTATTAACTTTTCAAATAAAAATGATGGAATGGGACATTCTGTTAGGACCTATAGTTGTTACTTGCATGTCCTATCTTCATGTGCATCTTGTAATATGTAACAGGACTGACTTTTTAAAACATATAAAAGAAAAAAGGCAGAACATTGTATTTCCTAGGAAATATTCTTGTAAACCTTATGAAGATGTACTTAATGATATTTGGCGAACATTTGGGCAAACTGTGATCCTCTAGTCCTGTTAATCATTAGCAACTAATGAATCGTGATTTCTATACTTTTGGGACAAATTAATGGCACCACAGGCATTTTTGTAGCCATATTTTTAGGACCCATTGTTGAATTAATTTATAACTAATTTATTTGGAAACCCTTGTGGTTTTAGCTTACTGATGGTAACATTTTTGCACTCATTTTGTTCAGAACACACGTGAGACAGCTTTTGCCATCAGGAAGCTGCAGCTGGCCAAGGCTAAAAGGTATCTTGAGGATGTGATTGCCCACAAGCAAGCAATTCCCTTCCGTAGGTACTGTGGCGGTGTTGGACGTACAGCGCAAGCTAAGTCTCGCCACTCGAATGGTCAGGGACGTTGGCCTGCCAAGTCTGCCAGGTTCATTTTGGATCTTCTCAAGAATGCAGAAAGCAATGCTGAGGTATGTAATCTTGCCTTTGTGTGAGCTTTCCTTGTTGTATACTGCATGATTATTCACTGTATTTTTTCGTCCTGTAGGTTAAGGGATTGGATGTCGATACACTCTATGTGTCGCACATTCAGGTGAACCAAGCTCAGAAGCAGCGGCGCCGGACATACCGTGCTCATGGGCGCATCAACCGTGAGTTCAAATATTATGTTGCTCTTTACATCACTCATTTGTAGTATTGGAGTACTCATGTCCTTGATTATGTACTGCAGCTTACATGTCTTCCCCATGCCACATCGAGCTGATGCTTTCAGAGAAGGAAGAGCCAGTGAAGAAAGAGGTATCCTCGTTTAACAGAGCTTGCTTTTCTTAGCATGATATTTCTTTGTTTGAACTCGCTGAGTGACAAACTGACCAAGTGATGCCCATATTTATGTTGTGTAGGCTGAGACCCAAATTGCACCAAGGAAGGCTTAGAAGATATGGAGCCTTGTCTAGTATCAGTTAGAGTGAAACAATCGCCTGTATCTCCGTGTTCTGTACTGTTGGTTCATATGGATCCCCAGAATGGAACCTTTTCTTTCTGCAGTTATGACAGCATCTCCAGACTGAATGTCTGCCGCAGTAGTAGATTTATTTATAATCCAACTAAACTACCTTGTTGCTGGATTTTATAATCGTTAATCTCCTTGACTAGGAGCGATCTTTGGTCAGCACATCATATACATGAGAGTATGATATATATTTTCCATACTGTGCCTACATCATATGGCTTGGGGAATTGCACCATACTGTGCCTACATCATATGGCTTGGGGAATTGCACTTAAGCATTACACGTGGCTATGAGGATATCTCATCCTGAAGGTTGAGCTCGATATATGTTGCCATGTCCCCGGGCTCAGGGGATTGTTTTGACGATGTAATTGAAGTAGGCTCAGTGGATTGTTTTGACGATGTGGACTACCAAAATGTTCCATGTGTAGAAGAATTACAGATGCATGTGTCAACGCCACACCATCATTGATCCAGTAATCCTATTCACAAAGGTGTCGGAAAAGTGTCGTTTGAATATGTTCGGGGTCGGATTTTTTTTTTTTAGATAATCCAAAGTTCTATCCTTCACAAAGGTATCGGAAAAGTGTCGTTTGAATATCTTAGGGGAGTTTTTTTTTAGATAATCCAAATATTGGAGGGGTTTAATCATCGTTTGTGTCTAGGGGCGTTAGAAATTGAAATTATTAAAGTAGGATTCCAGGCTTGGTACACGATGAAGCTTGAGGTTCTGGGAAACACTGCACAGTTGGAGTGCTTCCTTTTGCATCTTGTGCTAATTTTTTTTTTTAATGCACCATAAAAAATTTGGCCGTTGTCATGCGAAGTTTGGTAGTGGAGCGGCCGCAGTGGCAGTCATCGATGCGAAGTTGGTAGTGGAGGGCCGCAGTGGCAGTCATCGATGCCCAAAAACCTCTTTTTGGGTACATGTCAGCTAAACCGGCATCGCTATTTGCACGATGCTCCATGCCTGACGCACGAGATTTTTCGCAAATGATAGTGGGATGGTTTAACTTTCCCAGAGGAAGAGCATGGATATTCCTCACTTTTTTAGCTGGCCATCATGAGGCAAAATTGTATCAACAAAAAAGTGAACGAAGCTCTCAAATTCCTTGTCCGCCGCTAACCACGCCTTTATCATCAGGAATTTAGCTTAGCACTAGCCACAGCAGGTGAGGAATGTCGGGTTCTTTCTGAGATGTGTGTATATATACATGTTAGATGGGCAAGATTGATGCTATGTTCCTAAACCACCCAGAGCAGGCAGCCAGTTACAGCATGCATTTCCCAAGGCTCAACATTCCAAGCAAAATGGAGGATCCTGAAGTCTTCGGTGCTCCAAAGTCCAAACAGAGGATCCCTAGCCTGATTTCCTGCACATTTCACAGGATATTCAGCATTAATTAAAGTAATCAGAAAATGCTCACAGAACTTGGAAATATAGCTCACTGAATGCCGCTTAGATGAAAACTAAATACTTAAACGCATAAAGCTTCCCTTGTACTAACAAATACTATATATGCCAATGGAGCTCTTAAACAGATTTTCATGACCTTCCTGTTCTACAGGGTTCATATGTGCAAAATGCTAAAATTTCAACAAAGTTTCAGTCATTCCTATCTGAAGAAGTAATGGTTAGTATATTAACTTGCAAGACAAACATGATTTATCTATCATCTCAACATGGCACATACAGGGAAAAATCTCAAGAGAAAGAAACCTGAAATGGAAATCCTGGACCCTAAATCCAATTGCTATGATGTCCGTCTGCCATAAGTCACTTGGTCATCCTACATTTATACAACGCGTCAGTATATATGCCAATCACTAAAGTTTAATGACTTGCCTCAGTCAGTTCTAAAACATGATGAAGAAAATGCAAAGTTCATTCACCTGATACATGCCATTATGAAATACCCATTGAACCCTAGAGTGCTCTGCTCCTGATGTAGATTGGCCAAACTGCCCAAATTTGGAGAAACTATTTTAAGTCTTTTCCTTTGTTGCACATATTTTATTCAAGAAAAAACACAAATGGAAATGCAAGTGCATCATTACAACAACAACAATAACAACAACAAAGCCTTTTGTCCCAAGCAAGTGCATCATTGCAAAGAACAAACCTGCAAAGTGTTTCCTGCATTTAGCTGGTTACCAAAATGGTGCGAGGGGCCAGATTGCACCCCATAACGGCTATCAAATGACAGCTCACTTGGATTGACTTCTTCCTGCAAGATGCACAGTGAAAAGTAAATACTGTCGAGAATCTCATTTTATGACGAAGGATTGGCAACCAATTATGAAGAAAAAAAGATTACCATGAGATCAACAATGCCATGGGTCCGGACATGAGTACCAAGGTTTGAGGTGGTTGAGGCAGAATTAAAAGCACCCTTCTGAGTTACATCTGCAGACACTAGTAAGGAGTCCTGCCAAACGACAGAATAAAAATCGGTTAGCACAAAACAACGAAACGATGCAAAGTGTGCACACAATACAAGGAAACACCTTATTCCCATACTGGTTTACCATGGAATCCACGTTTATCTCTTTATTCTTTTTAGGAGGACGGCCTCGCCGCTTTTTCGCTGGACCGCCCTCAGATGAACCAGGTTGTGTATGGTTGTCACCATTCACAATTGCACGCTCAGCTGGTGTAAGTTTCTGCTCCAAATCACGGCACAGATTATCATCAAGAAGGGTTTCTTTAATGTCTTTAAGAAGCCTTACTGCATGCCTATACTTCTCGTCTGATGTCATTCCAATCTCAACAAGACGAAGAAACTGCAAAGAAATGTAATCATAACGCTCGACGTGATTACTTGTTGCTAAATCCTTTGGTGGATTATCTGGGTAGTGAAACTGTTTGAAGTCAGCCCGCCACCTGTTAAGTACGTAACAAGGGGGGATGTCGTATACTTGCTGCCATTTAAGCACAGATAATGCATGCCGACAAATGATACCACTAAACTGAAATAGGCCACAGTTACACTCCATCCTGTTTGTCGCCATACAGTGAACAACCTCGTACTTTTTATTCAGCATTTCACTCGCTGCTTCAGTCAAATCAATAACTATAAAAGAAGATGCGGATCCATCCAGCTGAACTTGACAATGCATCGTTGCCTTTAGCTCATCCTGGAACTTCATAAACATATTTAAGGTGTACAATCTGGATAGCTGTTCTTCCATTTGGTACTTTGATATCAGGACCCTGCTGCTATTTAGTGAATCAAAGTCATCTTGTTGCTCCATTTTGTATCTGTTATCCAAAAGTGTCATGTAGCTGGCAAGGAAAGTCACCAATGTGGTCTCTGAACTGACAGCATCTTCAAAAATGTACTTGGACTTTCACGCTGGCTAACGGTACAAAGCCCAGCCCAGAAGGTATCCTTAAGGAAGGCAGGGGCCCACATGTGCCGATTCTCATACAGAAAGGTGATCCATTCACTATCCTGAAGACCAAATCTTTCAATCCAGTTCTTCCACCTTGCCTCAAACTCGTTGTCATTCAAAGAATCATATATTACATTGGCCAAATCGGCTCTCATCACTTCATATTCTGGCAACTCGCCTATTTTTTCTGAAATACTTCTCACTACATGCCAATCACTTATCCTATGGCGTGTCTTTGGAAACACTTCTCTAACTGCGGCTTTTATCGCCACACATTCATCAGTAACTATGGCATTTGGTGGCTGTCCCTTCATACAGGTTAACCATGACTTGAACAGCCACAAGAAGCTCTCTGTACTCTCATCTGACAGCAACCCACAGCCTAACAACACAAGCTGACCATGATGATTAACACCCAGAAATAAAACGAGTGGGACATGATACTTGTTCCTTAAGCATGTCGTATCAATCCAAACAGCATCACTGAAATATTGATACGCTGCCCTGGATCTGGAATCAGCCCAGAGAACACTCCTCAGATGGCCCTCAACATAAAAGTCCATGACATAGAAGGAGTTTGGCAGCTTTGCCTGCATCTCGGCGAAGAAATCGTTGATGGCCACGACATCGGCTTCCCCAATCTTAAGCCGCCCCCAATCATCAAATATCCTGACATCAATGTCGCCAGCAGCGGAGCATTCTCCTCTGGCAGCCCTCACCACGAGATCTTTGCTCAACCCGCTAGGCAGCGTCTTGTAGCACCTGAGGAAGCGCGCGGCGGACGGGTTGAGTGCGTGGTTGTGCTCGAGGTGGACATCCGTGAGGTGCAGCAAGTTGTCCAACGAGAGCCTGGCGACGATGGTGGCCTGGCAGTTGGTCTTGGCCGTGGGCCTGGCCTGGTAGCAGGCGTCCTCCTTGCCAGTCCCCCATTTGTTGCAGACGAGGACGAGGCGGCGGCAGAGGCCGGCCTTGGTGAAGGACGACTTCTTGACGCAGACGCCGAAGCCGGTGCGCAGGGCGTAGCGCTTGTAGAAGTTGAGCACCTCCTCGTAGGACTTGAACACCATCCCGTCCCGCGGCGTGCGGTCGTCCCCGTACTGCGCCGCAGCTAACGACGACGACGACGACGCCGCGGCGGCTGACGCCTCGACACCGGCGCCGCTCCCGATGCCATCGTCTAGCTCGACGGTCTCCGCCGCGGCCGCCGCCTCTACCATGGCGGCCAGCTCCTTGCTGCTGGGGGAGATGTCCCCCGCGTCGTCGTCGTCCTCCTGGTTGCCCCCGAAGTCCAGCTCCTCCCCCGGGTTCAAACCCACCTCCATCATGGTTGCCCCCTGTTAATCCGCGACCCAATCAGAGGCGGAATCACGCGAATGAACTCTTGGGGACCACAGAATCCAGTCATCACCAGTGTTTCGAATGAGCTAGGGTTGCTTACCGACGAGAGAAGAAGTCAATCCGAGTCCGGGTGGTGTGGAGGGAGGAGGAAGAGGACACCGAGAGAGCAATGGCGATTGCTTCGTGGTGGGCGGAGGTGTGAGTGCTTCGCTGAGACGAGCGGGCCAGGAGGGCCCAGCGAGCAAGCCGGCGGGAGGGAGCGCCGCCGCAGGCGAAGTGGGGAAGGGAAGCGTGGGAAGTTGTTTGGGCTACTCTACCAGGGGTCTTAAGTCTAGAGGGCCAAAGCCCAAACCCAAAGGGACCCCATTGATAGTTTTGTGAACGTATGAGGTTGTTCCCGCACAAAAAGTGAAAATTTTACGTTCCCGGAAATGATTTGGACTTTACACTAATTTTACAAGGGAAAAAGAAATTCGAAGCCAATGATTTGGGTTTTGTCGCTAATTTTATAGGAAAAAGTGCAGGAATGCTTAATTAACCGTTATAACTCCAATATTGTGGTAGAACTGAGCTCATAATAAATAAAGAGAGAAAAAGAAACACCCCTTAACAAAACTGTCCTGCAGCTTCAGTACCCCCCCCCCCCCCAACCCCCCACCACACACACACACACACACAAAAAGAAGCTCATCTAGCCCTAAAATTGGATTAGATTGAAACAACTGTAAAAGGTTCAATTTGAAAAGGCAGAAATAGTCAAATTCTGGAAAACCAGCTTCAGACTCCACATGTTTGATTGGCTTTCTGCTTTTTAACCGCTCAGCCTTAATCATGTTCCATTTTATCACAGTATTGGCATCTAGTGATGAATTACAGACTGATATGACCTATCTAATCCGTAAACACCATAAAATGGGTCCAAAGAAGATCTTCTGGTTACATATTTACATGGACTGACCGGCGTATCATGTTGACAGAATACAGCAAAATTGTTCCCAAGTCCTAACATAAGGACAAATGTGGTTTCCTCAATTTGTACAAAATGCTGAACTGCCTAAGCAATGGAACTGCCATGCTGAGCCTGTGGTCTATAGCCACTTAGCCAGGGTATAAAAGCCTCACTGGAAAATCGAATTCCCGCTCGGAATCAACAAACAAGAGCTTTAAGCCCTTAATGCAGGGGCTGCTTTGCTCGTTGTTTATGTGCAAGTTACACAGATGAGAATATACAAATGAATTGGATCGATCCAAGCTTCCAAAGCATGTCGTCTCGATTCTGTTCGCATCCTTTATAAGCCATATTTGTAAAGGGCAACCTGAGGTATCTGTCTAGAGTGATCCAAAAATCTGATCATGCTTTGCACCTTCATGCGAGCGCTTGCCTTCTGCCAAATGCACATTTGAATCAAACAGCTCTGAGCGCTAGTTGGTGTGTGTTGCAGAACTGCTGCATGTTCTTCCTTAGGTGTGGTCACTGGTCAGGAGCTTGCTTCCGTGTTAACTGATTCGATCAAACTCATTCTTTCTCGGATATAACAACAAAAACATCCTTGGGAGACCACCTTCTTCTTGAAACTTTGTCTGTTGGATTGATTATGGCACGCTCAGCTTCCTCAAGACGGTACCCAATGACGATTTCTTTCCTCTGCCTAGCTCGCAGAATGACCTCAAAGAAATTTAACTCCTCTTCTTCTCTAAGGTAGAGATCAGAAGGTCGTATTTGCATTTCATTTCCCTGTAAAGGGTGCAGTTGCAAACACAGATATTAATCAGAAAGAAACATAAGACATGATTCAAAAGAAATCAAGCTGCTGACTTAAAGAAGAATCATATTTTTAAAGAACAAAGCGAAAAAAGTGAACTTGAACAAAACTCTCTAATCATATTAGTCCAAAGCTATTCACATAATCCTTCAGTTTGCAGATGATAATTGATAGGTAAAGTTAACCTAGTATACAATATCCATGTCAAATATAAAGCTCTAATAATTCAGTTAATTTACTAGGCATTAGATCCATCTACTGTGCAAATTATAAGTTCAATATTATTTGCATATATGTTAGGGGGGTCGAAATATGATAAGGATATCTGATTGAATGCAGAATCATACTTCTGAATCTTGAGAGCTAAATTTCTAGGTCAGTAAAAAGTGATTGACTAGGCAACCATCAACTTCAAGAATTATACCTGTTCGGCGAAGAGCTCCTCCAAGACATTATTTATCTGTCGATCCTCTGCAACCATTGCCAATGCCATGCTCACTAGTTCATTTGAAAGAACATAGTCACTAATTTTTGACATTGACAACAAATTTTTTGTCCTGGGGTCCAAAATTTCACTGATTATAACAGATTTGTCAGATGCTTGTTGCATTTCCCCTATCCAAGAACCTTCAGAAAAGGTCCCTCGGGGAACATGTGAAACCAATGATTCCTTGTATGGAAGACGTTTTGCCTGCAATAGTTAAAATGTGAGAAATCTTCAGTTCTTGTGAAGAGTTTAGTATAACATTAGGAAAGACAGTGGGAATTTATTTATTAAAAAAAAAAACATGATCGAAGATGATTGCATGTGATCTGAAGATGATACCAATAACAAGAAAACCATAAATCATTTAACCATTCTCTGTTCTAGAAAGAAACCTGATTACCTGAATATCTCTGATCAGCAGTAATGTTGCAAGTGACCTCGAGTCAGCTTGGATTGCTGAATCTTCTACAGATTCATCTGCCAAAATCAGGATCTGCATTTTGCTTTCAAGCATCAGTCCAGAAAGGCTGCCAACTAAAGTCATTGGAATTGCCAGGGTACAATATAATTCCTCAGAACTTACAGAATCAAATGATTCTAAAGGAAGGCTCTCCAGGTGACGGCGAATAACAGCATTTCCTTCACGATGCACCAAAGTAATATTATCGAGGCGACTGAAGTCCAGACCTCCATCAATCAGCTTTCTTTCTCTGTCAACCTCAGGGACATCATTAAACATCCACAACTCTGATCCTGGCGCAAGGAAAGCATCAAGTACCTGGATATCAACAACCAAGTTTAAAATATGTTCTCAACCAAAACAAATTAAAACCTTAATACCACCTTCTATCAGCATTGCAGCTGCGATATTAATTAAACATAATCAAATTCAAAACAGGAAGAAATACTATATATTTAGAAGTATTGGCACAGGTAAGTTCTGCCTCCAAATCCTTTTGCTACAAATGTCTCCATTACATGCAAATGAACTTGATTTGGATCCGTCATCAAGTTACCATTATCATATCTTCTATATCACGGCGCCAACCACAAAACAATATTCTTTCTGGAGACTTTGGAACAACAAAATCTTTAGGCAAATACCCTCTCCTAACCTGCACAATTTAACAGAAGAAAACGAATTAGGAGCTTCAAAGATAGAACTTACCGCAATCATATCATCTATATCCCGTCGCCATCCACAAAGAAGAATCTTCTGAGGCTTTCTTTCAGGATGAACAATGTCTATGTAAACAGCCTTTTTAACCTGAATAATATAAGATTGACTTTGCTTACGGGATGTTACACATATGTGCAGTGTCTATGTCTATTCTAGTGCTTATGGTTTCAAGAAGTGAGAACAAGCATTAGACTGTCATCTGTAAAACATAAACAGCAGAAAAGATGGCTGCACCAGCGGTACTCAATGATCAAAATGGGAAGGGGATGGTTAAATTGCAAATCACAACAAGAAGGAAATAAAGCTTCATTTGAGCAGAAGCTACAGTTCAATCTGCTGCTGTGTGCTGACTACTTTTATTAGGCATACAATCCTAGTATCCTGCTGATCATTTCTACTAGGGAAGGAAGTACTTCCAGAAGGTGCTCAAACAGGTGGTTCGAACCCAGGGCCTCCTGAACACTAGTGAGAGCCTCTAACACTGGAATATATCTAAATGTCAAAGTTCCCGCGCAACATGGGTTTGGGGCTTTGGGCTTTTGGGGTAAGGGAATTTCTACAATAGCCTTACCCTCGAAATTTTGCAAAGAGGCTGGTTTAAACCTACGACCTCGTGAACACTAGTGAAGAGAGCCTACCACTATGGAATTGATCTAAAAATAAATAAATAGTCTATGTGCAATGACTGAGATAACAATTGTCAACGAAATATTAAAAATATAAATAATTAAAAACACTCACAAATGTAAGTTTTTTTTTTAAAGCTAACTCTACTCTCAAAAACAGTTGATGCAGTAAGTTCTAAAGATAAAAATAGATGAATGGAAGAGTTTAGATATATACTTGACAGATTATATAATAGAACCTAGAGGCAGACCATAACGATGGTAATACAGTATTGTTTGTGGAATGCAACGAGTAGGCTAACAGCTACCAACAGTCCAACAGTGCCAAGGAAAACTTGCAAAATTCTAAAGATCACAGGATTTAATATCAACACTGAAATTAAAGTCATTATGGTTAAAAATATCAAATGGACTGCTTGCAGATTAGTATAATAGAATAGAAAAAAGAACATTACATATCATAAAAGAATTACCTTGGGCAATGGTGCTGGGGCATATGTATCATCATCCTCTGCAATTACTATCACCTCATCACCCTCTTGCAAAACATAACAATCATCAGGGTTTAAAATAATCTTGCCCCCATAAGATGCCACTTTTATGCCACATGGAACAGCATCAGGAAAGCTAATCAGCACATCTTCAAATCGCATTCCATCCAACTTAGGCCATCTCTTAATGTAGAATTCACAGTTCTCAAAACCAAGAATATCTTCCCATATCTGTATATTAAACTCAAATGATCTTTCAAATAGCATTAAGAAATTATTAACTACAAAGACTACGTGTAAATTCCTGCGCTATCACTAGCATTTGATCAGACAAATAATCATAGTAAGAATTCTATAGATATAGGTACGAGTACGACTAGAATTTATAGCCACTAGTTTAGTTTCACAAAAATCTGTGATTCTAAGCTAAAGACAATAAGTACAGAGAAAAAAGAACTGGAAAAAAAAAGGTTTGCGCAAAGGAAATCAAAACTGTGAATGGCAACAGATAGCCTCTAGTAGCTCATGCGGTCATGTATGTCCAGAAATCTTGAATGAAAGATTGAAAGTTAAGCATATAAAATATTTCTATGGCATGTGTACCTTTTTAAACTTAGTAAGCAGACTTCACTAAATGGTCTTCTAGATGCATATGATATAGTATTTTGCAACAGAATAATGACTAGAATCTAACAGAAATACAGAATGCCCAAAAGAAGCTCTTTTTAATGAGTTTAATCTCACAAGCATAACCAGATGGTCAGAGTGTGTACGCAGTACACTCAAAGGTAGGTCATGACTCATGAGTAAAAAAAAAAAAAAAAAGGTTAGGTCATGAGTATTTCCATCTCCTAAGCTTAGTGGGTTGATTTTGTGCTGGTGCAAACGCAGAAGGAGGATGTCGAAATCCAGTAAGCATTCTTATCTAAACAAACCTGAGCAAGGCCTGGCTGACGTGCACACTGTATCATCAATCGTCCAATCACATCATGCGCAACAACTGTTTCCACAAGATCTCCACCAACAAGTTTGACTAGAACTTCATTGTCAAGATCACTAAGCTCAACTACTATGTGACCACTTAGTCCCTCTTTAACTCCAGTTAAACTCAAGACTGTTCGCAGTGCCCGTGCATCACTCTGCAAAAAAGGGTGCAATTATGTACGGAAGAGCTTTCAAGAACAGCATAGCTTGATCAGCAAAGCTTACCTGGTCAGCATTTCCTTCTTCGGCTAGAACAACAATTGCTCGCGCCTTTGACACTGAGACCTTGTGCATGAAGGTATATTTAGTTGAAAAAATGGCACATATAGAAAGAAGTGGTATTCAAGAACTAACTAACATGTACATCACAATCATCCTATCAGTGTCAACAGAACATAATGGCATATTAACAATCAAGGATGCTAGATGATCAAAATTCAAAATTGAGAAAAAGTATGTCTAAATGTATGTGTTTACCTTTTTCAAGTCAGCGAGTATCAGAGGGCTTCCACTTCTACATATTACAGCTGTTCCTTTCAAGTCAAACTCCATTTTAGCAATGTCTGCTTCCATTTCCTCTTTGTCTCTCTCAGCCATCACTACAATGGTCCCACCTCCCAAGCTTTCATTAGCAATAGCAATTTGGTTCAGCAAAGACCCCTATTGCCACCAAATGAAAGGGATTACACCATAAAATATGGAGAAATGCAACCTTTTGTTCTTAGAACAAGATGACTTGTAACAAAGCAGTTAAGTAAGTTAGCTTCAGGGAACCAAAGTTGCCAAATGTGTGCATCAAAATTATCTCGGAATATACACGATACTATGACAAAGACTATATGGTTTTTCCATTTTAGGAATAGCGGTTAAGCAAAATTACAGGCCTCTTAATTTTAAACAAATTAGCTATAAGAACAGCAACACATCTAACATACATAGAAAAAACTGCATGAAAATATTAACAAAGGTCCGTTCAAAGATTACCAGCTTATCGCTCCATCCAAGGATTAGAGTGTGGCTCTGTTCTATGACTTCACTTCTTCCTTTCCTCAAAGAATCAAACTTCTCAGAGATTGAATCAGTGACAAGACCAAGCATCATGGCAAAAACCAACATCCCACCAATACTAATTGAAACTGAAACCAGTTTGGGTCCAAAACCCACAGCATTGGCATGGTTCCCTGAGTCAGCAACAAAGGTCCAGGACAGCCAAAGACAATCAGATAAGCTATCATCAGTCACACCATACAGAGCCAGCCCGCCAAGAGCAATTAGTAACAACGTAGCAACAAGTAGGACCAACGGTTTAGCATACGGATGAAGTGACAAAAATATATCAACTCTGTATGCGAACCGCTTGTTTATAGGAACTTCTTCAGAGTCACGTGAACTCCTTATCTTTGACACAAGGTCCACGTACTTGAGAATGAGGAGCGGTGCGTATAGTATGGAAAGCGAGATAAGCAGGGAAAGGTTCTTAAGGCTTCGGTTCTGTGTGGTACTGTTAGCATCCTGATACAACAGATCAATGCTGCTCGTATCCAGTGAGGAGTCTACAATGCATGACTGAAGTTTTGCAGTAGTTACAGCCAGTTGCTCCTGAAACAATCACATTGAAACAGGGTAATAAGATCAAAGGAATGTACGTGTTTCACGGATTCACGTGTTGCAAGGTAAATTAAGCGTGGTCCTACCTGCAGATGGTAAACCTGATCGTGCAACGAGAAGTTCCTGCGAAGAAGGGAGGCCAGGCACAGTAAAATAACCTGAGGCGAACAGATTCCACGATTAAACAACCCGAGTCAACAAAAGTCAAACACGAAAGCCCCAGCGAGTCCACCCATTCCTCACCGCCGCAGAGAGCACCCCCGACCACCTCGGAGCGATCGTCGACGCGGCGGGCTTCCTCCCGTGCACGGGCGCGGCCGTCGGGGCTGCCGCTTGCTCGGAGGCAGCCGTACGGACATCCTCGCGGCGGACACCTGCGTACCGAGGGTCACGCCGGCGCGGCGCTGACGGAGGAGGCGGCAGCGTCGTATGCTGCTGCTGCTCCGGCGGTGGGTGCGGAGAGCGGGAGCGGGAGCGTGGAGTAGGAGGCGGTCGGCGGTCGGCGAGGGAGTAGGCTGAGTAAGGCTTGGAGGAGCGGTAGGTGGAGGGGAAGGGCGACCTGGGGGTCCGGGCCCTGGAGGAGGGGAGGAACGGCGGCGCCGGCGGGAAGAACCAGTCGCGGTGTGACGCCGGCGGCGGCGGCGACGAGGAGTCGGGGTCCAGGGGCATTTTGGGGAATTCCTGGGGCCGTTGCTACGGCTGCTGATGTGTGGGGACTCCGGAGAGAGAGAGAGGAGGAGGGGGGGAATGTCTGCGTTTGTTCGTGCGTGGCTGCTTGTTGGTGTCCGTGAACTAAGGCTCTGCTGTCATTGACTAGCTTTTTCTTAATCCGAATTCGATAGCTAAGATGAATTTTGTATGGTTCTTCCTTTGATTGATGCCGGAATTCTGGATTCTTTTTTCTTTTGTTCTTGGATGCTGCTATTGTCATTCATGAATCATGATTGAAATGGGCCTCTCTCTTTTTAATTGCTGCTCGAATAATGTAGTTCGAAGTATAATAACTTCAAACGAATTATATGTGTATTTGATATTAGGAAGACCGATCATCGTGTAGTGAGTAAGAAACCCTCCCTATCAATATTTTTGCTACTACTAAAAGAATATCAACTACTGAATTAAATGCCTAACGTGCTACATCCAACCTTGCACATTCGCACTTATTCCTTACAAATTTATGATGACACATGATTAATTTAGCTTTATACATAGCCAACTAGAAAAGAATGACGAGCAACAACTACATACATTTTGAATTGCATACGAAAACTACATTCTTTTATCGAACATTTTTTAATCTCACTCACAACCTAATAAAAAATTAAAATGTCACGAAGAAATTTAGCACTACCTTCCCCTCAATCTGCAAAGGAATATTCGCTTCCATTTCTCACGTCCAAAGACTGACCTCATGGCCCCACAAACCAGAACATTTCCCGCGCGAAACTCAGCTCCCAAAACCAAATGCGCGGCAAATGAAACAACCAACAAGTCGGGACCTCATCACATCACAAAGAAAAGAAAAGAAATCCTCAATCCCGAACCCTTCGACCGCCTCGCCCGGATCCATGGATGCGGAGATGGAGGACGCAGGCGCCCAGGCCGAGATCGAGTGGGACGGCGGCGGCGGAGGGGCCGACGCGGTGCTGGGCCTTGCCGGCGGCGGCGCCGCGGTGTCGCTGTGCTACCACCAGGCGTTCGGTCCCCACGACGACATCGTCCTCCTCGAGGCCGCCGACGAACTGCTCCCTGACCTCCTGCAAGGCCGGTAAGCGCCCTCCGCCCAACCATTCCCCCAATTAGACCAAGAACCGGCCGGCCCGAGATCGAGCGAAATACACGTTTTGTTAGTAAGCCACTATTATTGTTTATGAGATCTACGACCGATCTCGCAGAAACTCATTTTCCATACTTGGTTTCGCAGGCCAGAAATTTGCCCGGTTTCACTATTCACCATGTGTGCTAACTAGTTTGCACAAAATATTCTGAGCCGTTGTCAAATTGGTCCACCATGACTATATTTCTGTTAATAGTGGTTGAAAAACACAGGCTGTTAATCCATATATATAGGCATCTCTGTTGCTTATTGGTGAGGAAGTCTAAAAAGCTTAAGCATACTTACTCGTGAGTTTATCCTCATGTAGTGTTCAGTTCAGTCCATTTTTATCCGTTCTTCTTCCATTCTGGACTGGAACGCAGTTTAGATTTGCTGTTTTCTCCTACGCAGAACTGAACCGGATAAACAGCTGGCATCTCTGCCATATATATCAAGTGAACATACTAAGGTTGATCCTTGGGTTTGCAGCGCTAATTCATGTTGCATTGGAGAAGTATAAACCCTATGCAGAAAAGTATTGTGCATCGTTTCAATGTCTCCATCTCTGGAAATTTTGACATTTCTCTTGATATAGGGTGACTGTAAGGGGGCGTCCTGAAGAAGAAGCTGTCCTTTGCACAACTTCTGCAACATATTCCATGAAGTTTGTTGGCACATCCAATTCTATGTTTCTGATTCCACCCGGGGAGCCATCTGCTAAATGCTTAAGACCTGACAGCACCGATGGTGATGCTAATGCAGTGGCTGCTACCATCAAATTAGCACCAGGAAGCATTGAATTGGTCAGAACTGCTCCACGACTAGATAAACTGAGGAGCCTTCTCCATGAAAGGCCCTACATACTTGATGAGGATCTTGGCAATGGCTTCCAACACATGAAGGGGCTATACACTTGGCAAGACCTCTGCAAACTTATCCAGGCCAGTGACGGTGAACTGTTAGATGGGTTGAATACCCTCTTGGCTGTTGAGATTGATGGATTCTGGAGGACAGTTGATGCCAATTCTGTGAACACGATCCTTGACATGATCCTGCACAACTCTGTGTTGCATGATTGGCCGTTAGATGCAATGCCAGAAAATGATGTGCTCTCTGTCATGGAATCTGATGGTTTTACCTGTAAGATTGTAACCTATTGCCTCAACAGATTTGGCACAAAGGTAGAGCAGGAAGCCAGGAGCTTTTGGATCCTTGATGAGAAGCGTGTATGCTTACAGTTTGCACAGAGAGCGCTCTGTGCAGGAAAGATGAAGCTCGCTAACTTTATGGACAAATGGGAGAGAAGCATTCCTTCAGGAATGCGTGCGGATCTTCAGATGCTGGAAGGGGAAGTTTTGTTTGAAAAGTTTGGAGCTGAGACCTGGGTGCATGCTTTTAGTGTTGCTGATTTGCCACTGACGCCTGCTGACAGGTTTGCAGCACTTTTCCGTGAGCGGTCTAAGTGGGAATGGAAAGATCTGCAGCCCTATATCAGGTGTGATTTGCATCAAATTTGTTGGTTGAGTTTTTTGTTAATTTGGCATGTAATTATATATCTTTCCCTTATGTCCAGGGACTTGCGCTTACCTGGCGTCTCATCAGAAGGGTTGCTTATAAAGTATACCAGAAGAACCCAACCAAGCGCTGAAGCTGAACCTATTTTTACTGCAAGATAATCGGATCTAGCCATGTGCAGCCCATGCTTTGATTCAAACAAGGCCCATGGTGCTACTTAATTTGAAATATCGCACTGACAGCATAGTGCAAGGCTTGCTATTGCCAATGGAACCCAAATTATTGTTGCATTCAGATCCGATGATCCCAGTTGTAGACCTTTACTATCAGTGATGGAATATCTGAAGGACCTGTCATCTGCAAAACTTTTGTGCCTTTGTTGTAACGTTTGATAAACATAGGTATCCAGAAGCTAAAATGCATGTGAGTACTATTGCAGATGCTTGAAAATGAAACACCTTCCAGATATCTTTTTCCTTCTTATAATATGAAACTATAGGAGACTCAGGATGTGTACTGTGTTTTTGGAAAGAGGCAACTATGGGGAGAATCCTATCTTGATACCTTATCCCTTATGTCATCAAAAATTATGGCCTTCCCTTCAATGCTGATTGATGTCAATTCACAATTACATTGCTGTTATGTGAAATTTGAAAAGAAAATTATACCCATAGAACATATGGAAGCATTTTTTTTCTTGGTCTTTCAATCCTTCCATGTCATTGCCCTCAAGAACAAATATTGTTGTTACTCATTTTTATTTGCATAACATTCGATAATTGAAACAATATAAAATTGATATCAATGGCATATATGGGATAAAAAAGCCTAAATAAATGGGAAATGGAGGGAAGCTATAACTTTTGATGGTATATAAGGAGTGCAAAGGTCCAAGCGAATGACAATTAAGGGAAGTTGCGATTTTCAATGACATATAAGGGATGTGTGTAGTTTTGAATGGTGCAAGGAATTTTCTCTAACTAGATACCTCACCCACCCCACCTACAACCCAAGGCCCTATGGTGATGACATGGTTCACCACATTTGCAGACTAGCAACATGTGGAGCCTTTGCTGGCTTGCCTTGTATGTCATTGTCACCCTATTCCGACCAATCCAACAAGTCTCTCTTGTTGCCAACCTTCTCATTTGTCCTTCACCATTATGGCAGGTGGCACCATCATACCTTTATCGTCTTGCCTAGTGCCTATCATCTATTATCATCACCCCAGCGACCTTCGTTTCCTTCTCTTAGACTTGCAGGATGACTAGGTCCAGCTTAAAGAACTAACCCATATCCTATTCTATTAATCTAACTGGAGCACCATAGTAGAAGGGTTGTCCCATTCTTGCTTCCTACCATGTTTCTTACTTCATTCAAATTTTTGGCTAATTTTGCTTCCCTCAAGTTGTCCTCCCAAATATGTAGTGCTATCGCATTAAGCATAAGAACAAGAAGTTCTCATTTTAATTCTCTGTGTTTTGTAGTACAAGAAAATTGAGTAATCACAAATTTTTTAAATAATTGAAGCAACTTCAAGGTGACCAATCTTAAGTGTCTTTTCCCATCCAAATTACAAGTATATTGAGAAAAAAGTGTAGGGTTCGCTAACTTATTGGCATCACATTTTGTGGCTCTGCAGAATCTATATGAGGGAACAGTTGTTATTTAAAACAAAGAAGTTAAGTTGACTTTGAGGATAAAAAAGGAACTGGTCAAAGAGGTAGATATACCAAAAGGCCCCTCCCTTTAACCTTAAAGACAGACCTACCTCTACCTTGGTGCCCCACCTCAAACCCTATCATTAGGCTCCGCCTCTATGATGTCTCCTCCAACGCCGGCGAGGACCACCCCCGTCCCTCCCTCACCCTTTCCCCTCCTTTCCTCCTCCCATGGTCGGATTTATGCTTTCATGGCTCCACCACCGCCCGCCCTTTTTATCTGGCAGTGCCATCACTGCTACATCTGTCGCCACCGCTAGCAACAGATCTGGATCTGACACCGTACCCCCTACCAATGACTCTTTCTAGTTGTCCTCCA
>JADLZL010007228.1:0-37450 GCA_015844335.1 Chrysopogon serrulatus
CTAGGGTTTACACGGTTGCACTAATTCCTCTGAGTTAGTTGTGGTCGAGGTGGCAGAAGCTTTGTTGGAGTCTTATTCCACCACGTCGGAGTTGTGTTTCGATTAGAGGCTTTTGGCAGCCTTCTCCCAGCTACCTTCTTCCCAGGTCTTATTTCAAAGGAGTTAGAAAGATGCTTGTTGCTCCAAAGTAGACAAGTATCATAGAAATTACTTTCGATTCTTAGTTATACTAGAATCACCTGGCAGACTAGCCTCTCTACCCACCAAAAGCATTTATCTTATCTATCCTTAGATGTTCTTGATTCGTTACTAGATCGCTTAGCGTTCCTTGTGGAAATTGACGCTTGGAATACTCTTGGGTGAAAGCCCTGCTGGCGGTATCAGGTAAAGCTGTGCCCGGTTATCTCTTTGGGTGTGCATTGATGGATAAATATGCCAAACAAAGCTTTTACGGGCGCTCGATTCTTAGGAATGGTAGGCGATGCAGGATCGAGCCATGTTACGTCCATGTATCTTTTATTTTCCTTTTGTGTTTTTACCACCTTTACCCCTACCATATGGATTCCACTATCTTTCAATTTTGGCTCCAAAAGAGCGAGTTGTTGGAGCCTCCACCATCATCGCATCCTATTACTCACAGAGATGGCTACTGAGCTTACGCCCTTCTTTCATAGCCATGGTTCGGGACCAATCGCCTTCTACTGGATTAGAAGGCGCAAAATCCGTCACTCATCTTTAGAGAATTTAAGCGATTGTGTTGCTTGCTTGAATATTCTTTGGCATGACACAAGAGACCATTAAAGTGGAAATTGTTTCCGTTCTCCCTTTTAGGAGAAGAAGCGAAGCTTGGGCAGTACTATATCTGTAGGAGGAGTAAAAGGAGATTGGGATGAACTCGAGACAAATTTTTGTCTTGCTTTTCTTCCACTCTCTATCGGATCGCTACTCTTGAATAGAAGTTCTTACCTTTAAACCACAAAGGAGAAGGGAGACGTGGGAGCGGCTTGGGAACTAGATTCTTAAAGTCTTATGTCATACGGTCCAACCCTTCACTTACGAGATCATGTGCTTCTTTACCACTTTCATTTTATGTATCTTTCAAGGAAAGGCTGCTCTACATCTTGACTTGCTCTTTTGGAGGTTCATTCTCGCTGCTTACCATGAGTGAGGAAAGCTATACTAGAGAAAATCCTTGAAAAACACCCCTTACATGGCATCTTTGAAGAAATTTCCTGAAGAAGAAGAAGTCAAGCCCAAGCCTCGACCAAAAAGAGGAAGCGAGACACAGCCAAATCTAAAATTCCTTCAAAATTCTTTAGATGATTTGGTTGTTAAAAGTCTCAGAGAAGCATAACATATTTTAGAAGATGATAGAGCCTTAATCGCTGCGTTCCGCTTTTGAAATCGCGAGGTGTTCTTTTAGCGAAGATTTTGGTAGCATGCCTCGAATTTACCGGTTCAAAGTAAAGCCTTCGGCAACCCTGCGTGTCCTTATGAGGATGATGATGGCCCAAATAATGATTCTCTTCTTGCTGGAGACCTGCTCAAAGGATTGCTCGGCCATCTTGAGTCATGAGTGGTTGCTTGAAAGCGGAGTTATCGAGGTGGCACAGCAAGCATTGCTCGGATGCTATCACTTGCGTCGCTTAAAGAACCACCCGCCAAAAGGGCTACTCACTAGGTCAACAGTCGGGATGAATGTCATTTCAGAGGCTTTGAGGTCGAATCTAGCTCCCAAGCGAGTTTTGATCACCTGTCTCATAAGCTTTGCTGAATTCATACTTGTTACTCTTGAAAGTCACGAGTCATAGATCTATTCCATTATGAATAAGATGTGCAGTGTCGCTTTTGGATTTTTCATCTCTTTGACATCTCGAGACCACGTCCATCTTGATGTGGTGTACCTTTTTGGGACACTCTTTCACGAGAAAAGACCAAATCGAGAGTCTCTTGGATGTAAAAACTAGGGAGATCTACATCACCATCTCGCTTCCACGATCAGTCCATGATGAACCAAAACTTTAGACAGGACCTGTTGAGGAAGTCTTGTGCATCCTTCAGAAGACATAGCTAACAACTCAAATCAGTGTTTTTATTTAAGAAGAGGAAGAGTTGGAGAAGCACGTCAAGTAGATAAAATAGAGATGCCATCACAGCCTCATTGAGCTAAAACCCCTTCCTTCGGCTTAAAACATGTTTCCTTAATAATCGAGAAGCTCAAATGATGCCAGTGACAAAGCTTTGAAAGAAAGAAACCTATCAACTTGTCCATCCTAGAAGGTATAAACTTAGCCATAGGCTACTCGCTTCAGATCTAAAGGGGAGTGAGTACTACTGCAGCCTCGCCAAGTATTCCCATCAATCTGATTCTTGCACTCGAGAGGAACCACAAAGGAGACTTAACAACCAATGCAAGTTGTTAAGAAAGGTCCTTAAGCTTTTACATATTGGATTATTTATCCAGGTACCTCATAATTAATGGAGGTTAGCCCGTCTAAGTTGTGCCAAAGAAAGGAGGAATGGCCGGTCATTAGGAATAGAAAAGAATGAGCTCATCCTCAAATCGTCTTGTCATTGGGTGGCGTATGTGCATTGACTAGGAAACTTAATAAGACTACAAAGAAAAGATCACTTCCGTTACCCTTCATTGATACAAAATGTTAGAGCGGCTTGCAAATCACTCTTTCTTTTTGTTTCCTTGCGGAGTATTCGGATATCATCAAATTCAATCCACCGGATGACCAAAAGTAAGACCACTCACATGCCCATATGGAACTTATGCATATCGGCAGAATGTCATTTGGGAACGTAATAATGCTCGACTTCTTTTCACGGTGCATGATGTCTATTTTTCTCGGAATATGATCGAGAAAATCATGGAATATTAAATGGATGATTTTACCATCACTCCAAAACCGATGAATGAAAAAAAAAAGAGAATCTGAACATGGTCTTTACAACGATTGAAAGAAAAAGCGCAGTCACGAGGCGGGAAAAATGCTATTTATGGTTCGGGGAAGAAATTGTGCTAGGACATAAGGTGTCCGAACGTGCGATAGAAGTGGATAGAGCAAAGATTGAGGATTGAACAACTTCCACCTCCCACAAATGTGAGAGGCATTTGCGATTTTCTAGGCCACCTTGATTTCTATAGGCGTTTTATTAAAAACTTTCTCAAATTGCTAGACACGACTAGCCTTCTAGCCAAAGATGTACCTTTCATTTTAATTTGAGTGCCTTGGAAGCCTTTGAAATTCTTAAAGGGCACTCATCTAAGCTCCCAATTATCCAACCACCTGATTGGAGTCTACCCTTTGAGATCATGTGTGATGCTAGTGACTTTGCGGTTGGTCTTTGTTTTATGACAAACAAGATAAAAAACATTCGGCTATATCCTATGCTAGCAAGACTTTAATACGGGCCTGACTTAATTATGCTACTGCTTTGAAAAAGAGATGTTAGATGGTCTTTACAATAGATAAATTTTAGATCTTATAGTGGGGCAAAGTTAATAATATACATAGATCATGCTGCGCCTTAAATACCTCCTCACTAAGAAAGATGCTTTAAGCCTCGGTTAATCAGGTGGATTCTTACGCTCAAAGAATTTGATATAGAAATTAAGGATAAGAAAGGAGTAGAAAATTCAGTAGGCTGACCACTTATCTAGACTTCAATATAAAAAACACATATGAGGTACCTATTAATGACTATCGAGGATGACAACGCTCCTCGCAGCGATAACGGACTTCCGTCTTGATGCGCCAAATAAATTATCAACTATATAGTTCAGGGTTATATTCGAGGGGAAGACAAGAAAAGCTCAAGTATGAAAGTCGTATCACTTATTGGGATGATCCATATCTTTATAAGAGTCGTGCGATGGAATTTTTGCACTCTGGAGGTGTGTCCCAATAGTTGAAGGCATAAAAATTATTGAGAGATGTCATACATCACCCTAGAGGACATTATGGAACAGTCGAACACATGCTAAGATTTGTGACAGGGTCTTTAATGCTTGATGTATCAGATTTCGGGTTTGGTGAAGATGTCTTAGATGCCGAGAAAACACGGAAACATCAATACTGGGATGCAATGCCACTCTGCAAACAACCTTCAAGTTGAATTGTTTGATGTTTGGGGTGATTTCAACGGATTCACTCCCAAAGTCGAGAAGATCTTGAATATATTTTAGTGAGTTGACTACATGTCTAAATGGGTAGAAGCAATACCACGTCGGGGTTGCCAACTCAAGCACTCAAGAAGATGTTCAATGAAGTAATATTTCCGCGTTTTGGAAATGCCTAGATTGGTCATAAGCGATGGAGGACCCACATTTCATTGACAAAAAGATTCGGCCGATTCTTAGCAGAGAATGGAGTCAAACACAACATTACGCTCCATACCATCCTCAAACAAGCGGTCAGGCGGAAACATCAAATGAAAGCAAATCAGAATATTCTACAAAGACCCAGGTGATGAGATGGGCAAGAAGTGGAAGTACAAGCTTTTTGATGCACTATGGGCCTACCGAACTGCATACAAGACACCCATAGGCATGGCACCTTATCACCGGTATATGGTAAAACATGCCACTCGGCTGTTGAATTAAATTCAAAGCTCTTGGGCAATCAAGAAATGGAACATGGATATCCATCTTCTTGCGAGAATCGTCAAATGCAAATATATCCGAGCCGGAAGAATGGAGAGAAAAGGGCCTATCATAACTCAAGATTTACAAAGAAAGAACAAAAAAGATGGCATGATAGGAGAATCAAGCACAAGGAGTTCAAGCCTAGTGACAAGGTCCTACAATTTCAATTCAAAGAGTAAAAAGCTTTGTAGCCATGGAAAACTTGAGAAGCAAATGGGAAGGACCATTCAAGGTAGTTGAAACCTCATCACATGGTGCCATTACAATTCAAGGCGACTCGGAGTAACATCTTTAAAGGTAAATGGCCAACATTTGAAAATATTCATGGCGAAAATTTAGAAGAAATAGACATGATTGAATTTACGTAATTTAATGATCCTATCTAAAAAGGATTCAATCACCAAGACTCTGGACAAGCGAAACTTATATGCTAACTTAATTTGTTCCACAGTTTTGTGTCTATTTGAGTTTTACAGGATTTGGAAGTTTGAAGAGTGAGACTTAACATGTAGGCCACAAGTGAATAAGACTAAGCAAACATCTAGCTTGAGGGAGGGGGCATCTAGTTATCGAAGGTAAGTATACCCTATCACGTTATGGAGTCTATCTTATAGTCAAAATACTAAAAATATGTGGGCACATGAAGGTCCACGTCGAGAATCTTTTGTGAGGTCCATTAGTCTAAAAAAATAAAAAGATGAATAATCATTAAAACCCTAATAAAAGATACTCTGGCTATTTATTAAGGTGTGATCATAAATGTGTTTATAATTCTGTGTCTAGTTTGTTAGAGTTAAATAAAAACTGAAGAATAATAAAATTTTTGTCTTGGAGATGATGAACAGTTGCTCTGTCGTAATTCCTTTCAAGTGCCTAGTTTTCAACCTTAAATTCTCTGAGTTTTGGATATGACTTTTTGATATAAGATTTACTCTGAATCTGAAACTTGTGGAGGCATATGTAAGCTAAGTCTAGGTGATTGGAGGATATGATATGAAAGTCGAGGCTGCTATTTATCTTATACCCTAATATTACTAAGTTCTGGAGATTTATCTTTTGAAAAAAACTAAAAACCTTACATGATGAGCTCTTGTATGACAAAATTTGAATTCCTACCAAAGCCATATATGATATACATTTAGAATAGGAAAGACCATTATTTATTCATGCTACTTGCTTTACATTGAGTTTAGTCAACCTTTGTTGTATACCTTATGAGAGTCTTGTCATGCTTTTTAAAAATCAAGATCCTTACACCTCTACCTACATATACATTGCTCCTACTCTAGGAGTAAAGGCGCAATCATTTTCCACTTTCATCTAGATCCACCTTAAAATGTTTTTCTCCCACACTGGAGTAAAGCACCTAAAAAAATATATCCTATAGGACAACCTTTGTTAAATGCTCTGAGTTCTTATTGTTATCTCTCCAATCATTTTATTGTATTCAAAGAATGCATGTGGCTATGCAAAAATAAAAAGCATTGAAAAAAGATAAAAGGAGTTAAAAAAAATAGACAAGTGTCCAAGCAATTAAAACAATAGGTACTTAGATACTCCCTCCTGAAAAAAAGAAAAGAAAAGAAAAAAAGAGAATAAAAGATAGCCCATGTTTTCCTTGAAAGTTCTAAAGTTCAAGAGATTTATTTTCAAAAGAGCAAAAGTAGAATTAGGTTTAGCCACCATATATTCACCTATCCACCAAATTCTATACACATGCACATCTTGGTTTGATTGTATGACTTGACTCTCTAGATTCATTGTTTGACTTTTACAATATATGCATTGCAAGTATGTTTTACCCTTATTTTAATGCCACTCCTATAACTCACTATAATCCTTAAATTTGTAGGAATGCATGACATCATTAATGCCTCAGTGAGATCCATAAATACCACTTATAATAAGAGACTTGAGAGTGTCATACAATTAAGCTCTAGGTTTTATTTTGAAAACTTGTAAAAAGTGCAGGAATATTGATTTGAGTAAAAGAATTTGAGACATAGTGCTTGACTTGTTGTTCTATCTTTCAATTGAGCGGGTCAAGTTCGGTTGAAAGAAAGCTCTATAGTTAACGGTAAAAATGGGTTAGTTTGAAGAAAAGTTAAAATTAGTTTTGTCCTAATTCGAGGAGAAGAATTTACGTTTTGAAGGCATGTATTGCTTTTGAGGTATGAAAGCATTGGAAAACTCTGATCCAAGTTTAGTAGTTAGGCTTTCTTAGGGACTAGCAAAGGGGGTAAGCTTGCTTGTTGACGATTGGATAGTGTCAATATTTAATGGTGCAATAAACATGATAAATGGTCAATACACTTGCAAATAGAAGTATAGGGTTTTATCGACAAATTCCACGAGCTTTGGTGAATTATTTTCGAGTTGATTCGAAAACCACGGAGGAGCCTAGTATCAAGCGGATTGGCGAAACTGCGCCAACAAAACCCCGTACATTGGACTCGAGAAGGATCTAGAAACACGAAACGGCGGGCCTTGTTGCTACAATTCAAGACAAAACCGAGGTATGCTATATGTGTGCCGAAGTCCACACATACAACCACGGAAGTAAAAGAAATGTCGATAAACAATATTTATATATAAGCGTAATCATAAGTATAATACTTACATCGATAGCAGCGGAATAGGAGCTAATACTTTTTCTTCAAACTTCCTATTCTTCTGAGGGGCGGTTGGTGGGGGTAACACATACCTAGCACTCAATTACTTCTCATAAAACTCACTACATCCTCCATCAGTGCCCATCCGGGATTTGCCAATGTATTAAAAAGTAAAGATAAGCATGAAGTACATATCGTGCCTGTTGAATATAACATAATGGATGACCAAGAAGGAAATGATGTGCTAGCATCCGCAAACGGTAGGCCGTGGTCCTCCAAACAGATGCTCACCGCCATGGTTCCTCGAAATCCCAATGGCTTGGTTGGTCTGCGATTGCTCTAGCCGCTAGGCCGATGGTTGATACAGATGAGATGCAAAACTAGACAAGAATAGAATAAGCAAGAATATAAGCGTGCTCACCTTATGCTATAGGCGAACCATGGCGATGAATCCTCAAATCAAGAAGAATGTGGCCTACCAAATTTTGGTTGTGAAAAAGGGTAATGAGAGGAGAAAAATATCAAAATCTACTACCTTAGCTAGGGTTTCCAAACTAGGGGCTTCCCTCATAGTAGTTGATGTGCTTTGCTCAAGGGATTGGTACATATATATAGGGGAAAAACTCTTCACCTCATCATCAACTAGTAATATGGTACTAATTGATGTTGCATCTTGCACCTTTACTAATGGACCTATATAATCATTAAAGCCCATTAGTAAATAAAGATACAAGCCTTTAGGATTTAATTAGGATAATTGCACATGGGCTTTGAGAGCTGGTGGCAAAACTGAGATTTTATTTTTTTCGAATTAATTAATTTTAGGATTAAAATAATTCTAGAAAAAGTCCAGAATTGATATTTAAGTCATGAAAAATATTCCAAAAGCTCCAAAAATTCGGGGAAAAATTCTCAAAGACATTTTGGAACATGATGAACCAAAATAAAATATTTAGAGCTCATGAAAAGTATGTTAGAGCATTCAAAAATTAGATTATGCTCAAAAAAAAGAACGAAGTTCAAGAAAAAGTCTGAGTAGTTCCTGAAAAGTTTATACAGATATGTTGATAGAGAAGCGGCTTGTCGATGAACTGTACTCGATGAGATTGGATTAGAGTTTGGTGCCGGCTGTGAGCTTGATTGTAGATGCGGCTTGCTCTAGGACTAGGATAGGTAAGCGGCGCCGATTAGGGTTCGAGCAAAGGTGGGATGGGATGCGGGTCGGGGAAGGAGTGAGCTAGCAGGCATGCGGCGAAAAAAGAGAGGCCGAAAAGAGTTTCTTTTTTTTCCTAAAGCCTCAATCTAATTTTCAAACTTTATATTGAATTCTTTTGAATTTTGGTCAAAACCACTCATCACAAAAGAAATCATATGCTTCAAAGCATGAATGCACAAACATGTCGCTATACCCATAAAAATATCATGTTGCTATATATTGTCATGAGCATAAAAATATAAAATCATATCATTTTCTCTCTACTTTCAAAGAGGCAAATTTTAGGGTGTTACAATTCTACCCCCCTTAAAATGAATGTCGTTCCGAGATTTGGAAGATGGTAATCAAGAGATAGGAATGCTTCGGCTTTGAATCCGTTCACTTTCTTGGGTAGTTCCATCTTCTTATCCGTGATTCCATTGTGCTTTATATATGGTACAACCTTGCTTCAAATAACTTCCCTAACTATTCGAAGATTGTTGTTGAGGCACAAGATATAAATACGATCCTTTTCAATGTTTAACTTCTCCCAGGGTATTTGTCCCTAAAGCACACAGCAACATTCCGTGGTGTTGACCAAATCTTCACATCAAACCAGTGTTCCTTCAACAAGAATCTATCCTGAGAAACATAACTTCCAAATGTCGGACCACCAACTACTGTGTGTCTCAGATCTTACTATCAAAACTTTTTTTATACTCCCTCGTAAAGACCACACCGAGAGATAGAAACTCGAGGCGATTTCCAAGTGCAATGCAACACTCTCAAAGCATGTCCTACTATGTACCATGTTTAGGCCATACCTACAACCCTGTTATAAACATCTATCTTATTTATTCTCATTTTCCAAAAAGACCTTTGCAAACCTTTATTCCAATGTAGGCTCTATTTGCCGACTCCAAAACATTGGTGACTGTTCTCAAGTTAAGTTACTCAACTTCAAACACAATCCATTAGTCCTTGGTGTCATTCAAATCTTCATTAGCAAATTTGCTAACGACATCAATGGTGACTTCTACTTCTCTAGATGGTAGCATTCTTCCAAGTCATAAAACATGTTAAATTTTAATCCAATGATCACTGTCCCAAGCTCAAAACCAATTTAGTGATTATATCCTTTAGATTCTTATGATCCATGTAGATGTCACTTATAACACAACACTTGGACCCAATAAGACAATGTCTTCCCATTTCACAACATAAATCCATATCTCAGAATCCTTATGTCAAGTAGCTTGAGACACAAAGGACATCTCAAACTTTGATGAGGTGGATCGTAGTAGGTAGAGAAACACTTATCCAAATGTAGTAAAGCCAATGTGTAGATATAACTTCAACCTCTTCTTCTTCCTAAAAAAATAGTTGAGATTTCTTGGTCCAAACACCGTAACGCCTTCTTTGAACCTCTAATTGAATCTCATTATTCAAAGCGGAGAACTTTAGTCACTCGCTTGCATCCTTGTGTGGGTCCAAGTTTTCTTTAGTCTTTTCCCATAATTCCACCATTAGCGATAACTTAACCAAGAAAAGAATTTCCTTCAACCGATCTCATTTGCTACCTTGGTGAAACATTGAGGTTACCTAAGTCATCGTAGAACCAACTGTAGATGTCCAATTTCTCCTTCCTATGTCAACAATGCCAGTACAATGAAGGCTAAACCTTCGACTAATGATAGCTTGAATCGATGATTCTTTCTTGACAAGTATAGGAGCTCCTAGTAGATGATCCAACAAGTCACCACTCTTAAGTAGAGGTATCTGCACTTGATAGTAACTCCTCAACCATAGGGGTAACCAATGCTTCTAATTGGCAAACTTGAATGCAAAAGGCCTTCATCTTGCAACATCTTTATATTGGCTAACCCCCTTAAGTCAAGTAAGGTACAACCAAAGGGTAGCTTTGCTTCTTATTCTAAATCAGCTAAGTATCAGAATGACCTTCTGATATCCCAAAGAAACTCATGCACAAGTGTAAGAACAACATCCTATAGTTCCTCGTGAGCAGAAAAACAACAGCGTAGTAAAACAGCCGTAACTCAAGTTATGCTAATCCAATATAGTTGCAACTTATTCCGTTGGAAAGGCTATGAAATCCTCTACAACTTTCATATAGAATACTTTTCTAGATTCTGCTGTTAACTTGGTCAAAAACAGTGCACTAATAGAAACTGTTCCTGGTTGATGACAGCACAGTTACCTCATCTTGTGATTTTTGTATCTCCCAAACCAAAACTGCTCTGAAGGTGGTTCTTGAGCTCAGAGAAAGATATGGAAGTCTTCTGTCCTCCAGAATTTTCTCATGATTTTTGGTTGCACGAAAACGAAGTTACAAGCTGAAGAAGATAGGTTGCTCCAGAAGAACAAGATAGAGGAGTCAGAAGAGAAAGATAACCCAACTATTTATTCATTTATCCTTAAACCTTAAACCCATAAACTAAATGAAATTGTGGACAAGCCACAAGATCATTGCACTCATTACAAAGATCCAAAACAATCATAAGCATAAGCACAACCAAATAATCATTAAAAGTACACAAGGCACACAAACTTGACTTGACTCAACTATCGCTACTCGCGGTTTTATTATATAGGGGATATAATAAACACCTAATTCTTAAACATGGTGCGACTGCAGTGGCACCTAGAGTAACATCTCTTGTGTGAAGATGAGCGTGGCACGTCCTCCACTTCATTAAGCTTAAATAGTCCAACACGACTCCTCCATTCATCAATCTCATCAAGGGCTTCTTTATAGTGCTGCCTTACTTTTGCCAACTCTAGTTGACTATCTTCTAACTTCTGATGGAGAGCTTGGATGGTATAGGCCATCTCTCATAGTTGTTCATTCTGCTCTAAACAGGGATCGGCCATCACACATTGCAAAATTTCTGGCAGACGTCGAGGAAGATACTTGTGCTTGTTTCCTTGCATCTCTTTGTAGTGTTTTCCATGATATTCTAGCAACGCCTGGTGAGCAGCATCAGATATGCTAACATGCATGTCATAGCGATCAGCGGGAGATGAGTGAATGGATTCCACCACATGTGAACTAGTAAACTCATTCCGTCTTGTGACATGTGCTTCTATGCTCCAGTGGTTCTCATACCTAGGATGAGTCCACCTAGTGCATTTATATTCCACTTTGGCTTCTTGATCAGGGTAGCGAGCATGCAATATCGGCATAAGTCAAGGGTGGAAGAAAGCTTCACCACTAAAGGTCATAGTAATGTACTCCTTGCACCAACCAGTGTGTCGAGTTGCGATAGGAAGAGCTTGTCTATGGAATCCTCTAGTCAAGCATGGTTTTCCAGAGTTGATGGGGACAATCTTCTCGTTACGATCCATCTATTTATATAGAGGGGAGAGAAGCAAAATAGAGTCAATCCTTTGTAATAGAATAGAGACCAGAACAAGCATATCTTTTAGAAAATAACAAGGTGAGAGCGAGAAAGAAGTAAGCAAGGATAAAAGCAGGCTAAAACGACCAGTTCTAATTAGGCTTGCGTCCTACAGTCAATATTGCTCGATACCAATCAGAACACCCAGTTTTAAAGACAAAACGGGTATGCTATATGTGTGCCCAGAAAGTCCACACATACAACCACAGAAAAAAAATCAAGTAAACAATGTTTATATATAGCGTAATCATAAGTATATTAACATTTACATCAGAGTCACGCGGAATGGAAGCTAATCTTTTCTTCAGACTCCATTCTTCACAGGGACGGTTGACTGGGGGTAACACATACCTAGCACTCCAATTACTTCTTATAAAACTCACTACATCCTCCATCTGGTACCCATCAGGGATTTTGCCAATGTATTAAAAAGTAAAGACAAGCGTAAGTACATGTCGTACTCAACAAGAATAACATGGGGTTGATGAGGCTCAAAAGGTCGACACGGTTTCTGCGGTTAGCAACTTTTATCATATCTCAATTTTAGCATAAGTGAGTAGCAACAAGTAGCATAAATCCCAAATAACCGTATGATCATGTAAACAATGATTAAAGTATAGCAAAAACAATAATCAAAAAGTTTCAAATAAGCATAAACCATTATTCTTTAAGAAGTCCGGGCCGCTCGGATTTGTGAGCACGGCCGATATATCAGTTTTAACACTCTGCAGAGGTTGTACACTTTCACCATGAGTCGTGATTCCCATATGCCAGGGTCATGACTCCCATATCGCCTTTACCCAGAAAGCGCGGCAAGGTACACTATGAAGTCTTTCAAAGGTTCATCTAACAAGTTAGGGCCGCTAGGTTTCCTCGACAAGCAGACATAGAATCCCCCTTCCAAATGGTTCACACCGCAAAAAGACACATGAGGGACGAAGCCACGCTATGCCCATCGTGTAAAGCCCCTCTTGCGCCTTTCGGTAACCTCTAACAAGCTAGAAGAGGGTCCTCATACTTGACTAAAGCTAGAGCCATATAGCCCTCACGGTTGTACTATAAGTCCCGCGTGCTCACTTACAGATAAGTCCTTAGGGAGGACAAGAGCAAACAAGTGCTCTTCCCCTTTAATTTTCCGTTGCTAAAAAGCGAGTTTTAACCTTTGTTGCATATATCATTAATCATGTTACAGATCATAGTGGTCATTTATTAAGCACTAGCATAAGCTACCCAATGCATAAACCCATGGTAGTCAAGGTACAAGATACAATTGCTAGGAAATCCTTAGTGGTAAACAAGGAAGACACATGCAATATGAATTAAGTGATTAAAGGTGAATAGGTAACAAGGATGATCCCATGCTATACTTACCTTTACACTTGCTCAAACTCTCTCATACTTCACTCGGATCAACACCTTTCGATTTCCGGCTCTCACAAGCAGTTCTCATTCTTCTCGTAGCAAACACCACGCATATGCAAACATACATAGAACAATAAAAGCAACTAAGAACAATACACCACACAAGAGAAAACATGGTCTTAAAAGAGAGCTAGTTCTACGGTGATGAGAGCGCAAGAGATATCGATAATGAAACTATTCGTTAAAAAGAAACGACTAGCGGGAGTTTTATATTGTCGAGAGAAAAATTAAAGTCTACACGCTTGATTTATTTTATTGAGAAAGGCCATGTAACAAATATTAATTTAGATTACACAAATTCATATTTTATTTTAAAAGTCAAGTTAAACTAACCATATTTTATTTATAAAAATGCAAGTATCATTTAATCAAATTGAACTTTAGCTTTGCAAAAGAATCAAAGATGTGGAGCATCTATATAAGCTAATATAATCGGGTTCGAACTATGCAATATATATTTAATGAAAATATAGTTAAGTTGGTATTAATCCAATTTAACACTTATTTGAAAAAGGATGATTTAAATAACCTATATTGATTTTAAATTATTTAGAAAATAGTTGCATCATATTTTAATGTCTGTGTTCATACCAAATAAATTATAATTAAAGAAATATATTATAGTCAGAAATTAACATTAATAATGAAATACCGGAGTGTAGCTTCTATGTTGCTTTTTCCTTTAGAAAACTCTATTGCGTAAGTAATTGACATGGTAAACACTAACGCTATTGGGAAGAGCACGTCGTTACCAACTTGAACGAAGCTAAATGGATAAACGGATGAACAATGGACACTTATGACCGGAACTAATCGATAGCCGATTTAATTAGCTCCTGATTATGTAACATCCTGTGTTTTCGGACAAAAATCCAAACTTTTTAAAAATTTTCCTGCAATGCATGAATCATGTAGTGGCTAGGTAAAACTTAGGTCAAACGTGAGAAAGTCCTCTAGTGAAATGATGCATTCATATAGATTTGATCGTAGGAGTGCGCCCTGTTCTCGAGTTGGTTTTGGGTTTGAGTTTTGGTTGAAGTCGGAGTACACAAATCCTTAGCCCGTCTCCCTTGTTTTTCCTTCTAAAAGGCCTTCCGAATCCTAAACGAACCTCCTGGAGTCAGCTAAAGGAAGAGTCCCTTCCCCTTTCATCTCGGAGAGGCGCTCTAGTTCTTCGCCTCTTGCATTCCTCCCAAAACCTACTTGAATCTTTCACTAATCATTTTGGCAACATATTAAAACCATTACAAAATAGAAGAGGGAAAAGAAAAACCTTTCCTCCCACCTCCGGCCCGGCTTGGCCCCGGCCCGGCTCGGCCTCACTTCCCCTCTCCCTCCTCGAAGCTAAAGCAGGCCGCTAGTGCGACCAGGCCAAGCGAGGCCCACTCAAGCGCTCTCCCTCTCCCGTCGAGGCCCACGCCAAGCGGCTTCCTCCTCTCTGCGGGCCCACCAACGGCCGTGAGGCCCAGTTGGCCCAGCAGACCGAAGCGCCCCACGCCAACCCTAGGGGGCACGAGCTCCGGGCGCCGCCGCCGCTATGCCACGCGCGCCCCACTCCCTCGGCACCCGCGCCCGCGCCTCTCGGCGTCCGTGCCGATGCACGCCGCGTGGCGGGGCCACATGCACGGATGCCGAGGATCACCGTCAGAAGCTCCAAGCCCTAGCTCGCAGCGGCGCGTATAAAACTCCGGCCGCCACCCACGGCCGCTTCGTTCCGAGCCTTTCTTCCTACCGCTCCTCGCCCTCCCTCTCCCGCGGCCGCGCGGCCCATGCCGCACCACGGCAGCAGCCAAGACCAAGCGCCTTGCACCACCCGGCTGGCGCTGCCTCACCACGCACCCACGCCAAGCCCGCGACGCCGTGCCGCGTCCACCCCGCCGCTGTCATGCCGTGGCGCGCGGCGCCAGCGCAGCGAGCCGCTGCTACTGTGGCGCTCGCCACCACCGCATCGCAGCGCCAGCAGCGTCGCCCCACCGCGCTCCGCCTCGCTGTCCTGCCTACCGCGCTGCTCCCGCCACAGCGCGCCACGCCTTATTGCATCACGGGCGGCCCGCGTCACGCCGTCGCGGCGACCTCGTCACCAGCGTGGAGCACGTCGCGCCGTCGCCACCGTCGCGCCTCACATCAGCCCACGGCGTTCGCCCTCGCCGCCCGCGGCAGCGACGCGTTCACCGCCGTGCAGACCGCCCGCGTCGCGCCCTGCCTGCCTCGTCCCCAAGCCGGGCCTTGTCTTCCCAGCGCCATGGCCACGGCGTGTGCCACCTCGATGACGGCCGCCCGGCCTCCCCCAACACCTCGCGCCCGGCGCCGCTGCCTTGCCCCGTCCACGCCGCGCCGTCGTCGAGCAGCGCCCGGCGTAGCGGTGGCGTCGTCTTCCACCTTGGCCGCCCGCGCTGCACCGCCACCACCGGCCTCACCTCCCTCAACCCGCGGCGACCGCCGCCACGGCCGACTCCACCTCCTCTCCTCGCTGTAAAGCAGCAGCAGCGCCTACTGGCCGCTGCCATGCCGTGCCACCAGCAGCAGCACCACCTCGCCCGGAGCCTCTTATCTGCCGCCCGGTGAGCCTCCCCTAAGAGCCCAAGTTTCCACCACGAGCACCACCATGCACTCCTCTCCACGAGACCGGCCTTCGTGCCGTGGTCTTTCAACTGCTGCGAGGGAAGCGAGAGCCCTCCACCGCGTCACCGCCCGGAGCCCCTGCCGCCTTCTAGCCACCTGCAGCTGTGTCCCGGCCTGCAACGGCCTGCTCTGGCCTGGCCCAGCCACTGCCGGCCAGCGACGGCTAGCTGCAGCCAGCTGCTGCCGGCCAGCAGCTGGCCAGAGCCAGCCCGAGTTGGCTACACCTGGCCGGAGATGGCCCCACCTGGCCGGGGCCAAGCCCGGTTGGCCATGGACCTCCTACCACCTCTGGTGACACTCCGCCTACCGGCCTCGCCTTCTTCCCCCGCCAAGGTCGAACATTCAAAACCCCGTCGACGCCATCCTTGACGTCGGCAAAGCTCCTCGCTTTTCCATTCTTATTCTCAATGTCGCACTTTATCTATATCATATCTATCTATGCCTGTGCCGTGCCTTCGCGCTGGTCTATCTTGTGCTGTGGATACGTGTACTCCATTAGTGTGATTAGTTGTCGTGTGTTTGTCTGTGGACCGAGCCTTCGAGCCTGCTGAGAGAGCGACGTGTTCGAACGTGCGATCGCGGGTTCGTCTCGCTATGGTCGTGACGCCGAACGGGCTCCCTTCTCTCGTGTTTTAGATAGCTCCGTAGTTCGACGATCGTAGCAATCCTATTCGGCCCTAGGGCGTGGTCGTCGGGGGACACGACACGATGCGGTTTACCCGTACCCTTCGAGCCTCTATGACCTAGTCCGATTGGGATGCGAATCGGGGAAACGACTATCGTGGAAGCAACGGAGCGGACATGTTTAGGTATAGCTTGTGGTCGCGAGTTGGCTCGCCATGACCATTGGGCTCTACCTCTTTTCTTCGTTTTTTTTTTTCCTCCTTTCTTCTCTTACTCTTCCCTAGCCACCTCGTAGGCTTGCACCACCTAGGCAGGGCGTTCCTCGGTTCACGCTGATGACAACCGCGTCGCTACGAACCCGAGGAGTAGCTCTTGCCACTTTAGTTGCACGGAGGTCGTGGTGCCCTACGAGTTGGCGTGGATCATGGAACCGTGCGAGACCTTCATCTCTTTTCATCTAACCACCGTCCTTTGCCATGACGGGTAAATTTCGGAAAGAGTGCGGAACCATCCTCTTCTATTACTCCTTCGATTCTCGCTAATCCAGTAAGGCGAGGATCGAGTCTTGTTTTGGCTCCTTCGATCAGTGACCGTTACTATGTCATGTAGATCGAGGCGCCACGGACCCAAGCCCCTTCTTTGAGTTTTTGCGCTTGACGGTGCTCTTTTATTGCTCTTGCTATCTTGATTCCATTCCTCGGTTCCCGTCGATTGCAATGACGAGTGGATCAAAGGAAGGTGAATCCCGCCTCTCATCTCTTTTGGATCATCCGTGCTTAACCCCCTTGTATGTTTGTACCTAGAGACCGTAGCATTCCTAAGGATCTCGCGGTGACAACCGCACCCCGACCCGGGGAATGCCTTAGTGCATTAGTGCACCTTGGTCAAGGTGCCCTACGAGCGGATCAGGCACTTGTGATCTCTCGTGCGTCGCTCCTCTCTAATGCCTCGCCTTTTTTCGTGGCATGTGCATTGGAAGGGGTAGACCACCGCTCTCTCTCTTTTCTATCTTCTACCCTTCCCCTCTAGCCTGTTCTATTCGATCCCGTCTTAGCCATGACGATTGGATCAAAGACCGGACACCACTCCTAGTTATCAAAGCTATGGTCTATGTCATGTTCTCGAACCCGTGTGAGTCGACCCGATCGACCGTTAGACCGAGGCCACGACATGGACATGCCTAGCTAACTCTCCTTTCTTCCCCTGTTGTGCTACTCTCTTCTCGGCTCTCGACGTTGTTGTGTCGTGTGGGTCAAGAGGACCTATAGCCGCTCCTCTGTTGCTCGTGTTCTAATCTCTTTTGCTACTATCGCTACCATGACGGGTAAGCCAAAGAGCCTCGGAACCAAGTCACAATTCCTCTATTTTGTGTTAATCGTTCTTACTCGAATCCTATATAGAAGTTGTGACTTGCGGGTTAAAGGCCACAAGGGTCAAACCCTGCTATTCCTATTTCCCTTTTTCTCTCCTGCTTGTGACCCTCCGGTCCTCGCCAATTTCTATGACGTCCGGATCGGAAGGTTGCAACCGTGGTGTTTGGTTAAGTTAAGTTTAGGATCAAGGCCCCTTCTTTTGAAGCCATACGGGTAGACACGATCGACCCAGGAAGTACTGGCTATACCACGGTCGTGATCCGGGCTTATGCTTAGCAGACAACCACTTCTATTTATTTGGGCCCGAGGATCGGACACCCTCCACGAGGGCTAAGTCTTTTCAGTATTTATTCGGAGTTATCTGGTTCCTTCTGTATCTTGTTGCCTTTTTGGGGAGTACTGAATTTTGGTTAGGGATTGATTGTTCTTTTACCTTGTTTGTCGCTATATCGAGGTAGTTGCATCGCGGTGACGATGGATAGACCGGAGATCCACTGGGAGGAGGAGACGCGAAGAGCAACCAGATGTGGATGACTATGGATTGCTATAAACAGGTGCCACGTCCCACCCAACCTCGTAGAATCCTATTAGGCATGCAATGCATAGCTGCTAGTGCTTTACTTTATACAAATGACTGTGATAGGATGCATGGTAGATTGCTTGATAAGCCAATACCTTGACGCAACCTTTCCCCTGCACACCCGCTGCTAGGATAGACGCTCGCCTACTTCATGATATATATACTTGCTACACACTTACACTTTACTCATACATGCTTGTGTGTGGCTAAGGCACGTGGTGCCGTAAACTGGATAAATGGGTTAACATGGGAGAGATCTTGGCGTGTGTCTTGGGTGTGTGGTGAGGGTTGTGTCGATGTCGGGCGGGATCTACGACGAGTCAGGGGACAAGTCTTGCTTGGGAGAGTGTGATCTGGTCACTCCCTATGTGAGAGAGAGAACCGTGGCGGGTACATGTGATGTGAGTAGATTCCAGGGAGGAGTGTCTTTGTGGGACGAATCCACGGAATGGAGGTCTTGCCGTCGAGGCACGGGGCGTCGAGCCCCTGGTGAAGATATCCTGTCCAGTCCCTCTAAGGACTGGTTTGTCGAGCCTAGGGTTCATGGGACCTTTTCGTACACACCACTCGTTCCTGATGGGTGGGAAACAACTTGACGGCTAGCTGGCCCCCTGTCATCACTACTAGGTTGATAGGTGATAGTGTAGGGAGGAATGCGGGTGCCGAGACCCACACCCTCCCGAGACAACGTGGAACCCTTAGGGATCGGTACCACGTCTCACGTCTCGGCGTCTTGCCGGTGGATCTCGGGGGTGCCCCGTGAGCTGAGTGGTAGGGTGGCATTGGGCCAGTTAGGCGGCGGCTTGGTATCAGCCTAGACGAGGCATCGTCGATGATGGTGATCTTGTGGTTCCAGGTGTACAAGCTCTGCAGAGTTACTAAATCTATACGTATAGCTGTGTCCCCGGTATGGACATTCCCATGAGTACCATACGTTCGTTATAGTGAGAGGTGTCCATTTCTATTCTCCCCCTGGATGTTGTTGGATTCCGGCTTAGGTCGTTGAGGCAAGGAGGAGCGGGAGTCTTCCTTGCCGACTAGAGAGTGAGAGTGTGGTGAGATGTGTGGATGTGGATGTGGATGTGGATGGGATGGATGGATGTGTGGATGAGATGGGTTAAAACTTGATGAACTACATTATATTTATATTAAGAGTTTTGTATAGGAAAACTACAGCTAAATATAGGCCTTTTTCTCTCTACCTTTGCATTCCACTTACCACATAGCAAAGCAAAGCATAGGGTGGGAGCCAGTGGCCAGTACAAATTGTACAGATAGAGTTGAGCAGGTTTGGTATTCAAGGATGACTACGACGATAATGGAGCTGAAAGGACTAGGTGGTCTCGTCCCTACACTCAAGTTTGGTTAAGGAGATCAAGTCTACGCCCGCTGATACTCTACCCCGACTCTGATGATCGTTTGTGAAGGAGCCTTCACCCGCTATGACGCTACGTCTACTCTGATGTTGATCCGTGTGTGTTTATCGCTAGGATACGATGTACTTAGGTGTGTTACAAGTGTTGTAATACTCTGTAATTTGTATCTTTCGCGATGTATGAACTATGGTATCAATCGTATTCGATGTACTACGTGGATTTCCCTTCGAGGAAATTACAGGTCGTTCGATTGGTATCGAGCCATACTTGACTGTAGGGACGAGACCTTAGGACCTAAAAACTAGTGTAGAAGCCAAAAAAAAATCCTGTTTGTTATAGGTGCTAGAAGCGAAGACCGTTGTTCCTCCCTCCTCCTTGAGTTCTCTTGCTGTGTCGACCACCCTAATATGGAAGATGACCCGTAGGAATCACTCCCCACTTCTGCCCACGCTAGATCGGTAGATGTGTGAGACTTTGAAGGCATAGGAGTCGCCTCAAGTCAACACTATGCATATAGGAGTTGTAATACTGCCTGATTGCTTGGATCTTGATTGTTATGACTTTTGGTGCTTCTTAATTGTCTGAGTGTAGGCTATATAGCTTATTTTCTATATGTGACTCCGGAAGCTTTGGGTAACATAGCCACCTAAACCAAGACCAACCTATGACTAGATAGGTGAACCACGCTAATCGGGGCCACAAAAAGAAAGTCAATGCGTCAAGTTTTGCCAAATCTTTTTTTTAAAACTGTTCTCCAATCTTTCAAACCAAACTTGTTGTCAAAATTGCCTCCTTACCTCAAAACATCCTTTTCAAATGAAACAAATTTCTCTTATTTCAAATGAAAAAGTTTCAAAAGCTTCTAGAAAGATCCCTCCTTTTAGAAGAAAATGGTTTTAACTTACGCTTCGAAACCAGATTTGATTTCAAAAGTCACCTTTAAACAGTTTGAAAATCCGTTCCTTTTCAAAATGTGCCCCAAATTCATTTTACAAAAGCAAAATTTTGTTTCCAATCAACAAAATGTTTTCAAATCAAAGGTCTTTTGGCTCAATTTTGTTTTAAAAGGGCTTGATTTCACCTTGTGAGCCAAATTCTCCTTTTCAAAAGCAGGCATCCCTCTTTTCAAATATGTTTTACAAACCGGTTCTATAAAACAAAAATTTCGTCTCAAAAGGTTTTGTTGTCAAAATTCTCAAAAAGCTGCTTTTGTGAATCAAAAGTGTTTTCTCAAAAACCGAGTTTATTTATGAAAGTTTTACCTTCCGACTTAAAAAAATGATTTCAGACCAATTTCAAAACTCGTTTGTTTGATTCAAACCAAAAGAAAGCAACGATTTATCTTGAAAATGAGTAAGGTTTTCAAAAAAATTTCTTTTGGCCTTGCACTCCTTTTTTTAAACATGTTTACCAAAACGAGACTATCCAAAAGACTCGAATTTCCAAAACCTTTGATTTCAACCTTTGTTTGGAAAAAGGCACCTTTGATTTTAAAACTAGATTTCGAGAGTGTTTCAAACAACTCTATGCCTTGTTCAAATGGAGTTTTTCAAAACTACCTGTTTCCAAAGCTTCGGAAAATCCTTTGTTTATAAAGCTTCTTCACCAAAACTGGCTTCAAACTTAGCGTACTTGGCGTCTTTCAAAACCTATATTATTTCTAAAAAGTCAATATGCAAGTTTTCGAAATGGTTTGAATCCTAAACCCCCTCTTTATCTCGAAAAGATGCTGAAAAAGTAAGGTTTTATCTTAAAAGTCCCTATTTGCTTTACAATTGAAAACCCTTTTCAAAGGTTTTGGGTTGGCTCTAGCATGTCAAAATTAAAAAAAAAAACTCTTGATTTAAACTTTAAATCAAAATGGGTTGCAATCAATTTCAAACCGGTTGTGTTATTTTCAAGCTAAGAGTTGCAACCTTCTTCCTCTCAAAAGTTTGCAAGACAAATAGATTTGAAAACCTACGCTTCGAGAAAAATGATTTCAAAATGGTTTGCAAAAGGCTTTTTCTCCCCTCTATAACCCCTTCCTCTCCCTCCAATTCGGGACATTGGGACATTGTTGGTAACTTGTTTGGGGATGAGCCACGGTCTTGAGCCAAGGTGCATTTGCGAGACTTGGGGCCCCATGTGTGAGGCCTCCACATGGCTTCTTTCTTGCCGGGCGTATCTTTGGTATCAAGGAAAGTGACCGTGACCACCCTAATCGGTATCGCATACCACCCAAATCTCGCCTTGTCTTTAAATTATTTTTGATTTATTTCCCTTCTCAACACTCTATTTCTGTTTTTAAAAGAGATTTCAAGACCTTTTTGTCGAGAGCAAACCCCTGTTTTAGTAAAACCCCTCCCTTCTCGAAAACCAAGTTTGAAAAATTTTGGGTTATGAAAAATTCTTTGCCTTCAAAATCTCTACCTTTAGTTCAAAGGTTTCAAAAATTTTGATCCCATTTCGAAACATCTTTGGAAAAGTCCTTTCCTTTCAAAATGATCTTCCACCAAAGCATTTATGAAGCCTTTTTCAAAAAGTCATTTAAAATGTTTACAAAATAGAAAATGATTCATTTTTCCAATTTTAAAAAAATGTTTAAAAAGGTATTTCAAAAACCCTTAGGATAATCCTTCAAATGGTGTTTCTTGAAAAAGAATTTATTGAAAACGTGGTTTCAAAGCTTTTCGAAAGGCTTTGCAAAATGATAAAAGATTTTCGAGCTTGATTTCAAAACCTGATTTCAAAGGAGTCTAGGGTTAACGATTTGGTTTCAAAAGGAGTTTCCTCAAAAAGGATTTTGTTATCGGATAAAAGCTTTTTCCCTACTGGGGACGAGCCTTATTTGAAAAAAAAAACTGTTGCTTCCACTTAAAAAAAAAGGGGTTTTCAAATGGTATTTCAACTCCTTCACAAAATCTTCATGCATAAAAAAGAGTGTTTTTCACCATGTTCTCAAACCTGCTTTCCAAAATCTCGTTTTCTGGCGCTTTTCAAAAGGTATTTTTGAACTTGATGTACAAAAGTTTTAAAATCCTTTCTTGATTTGAAAAACAAGTTACAAAAACACTGCTTTCCATGAAGAACCAATTTAATCAAACAAAAGTGTTTTCACGCCCTCTTTGAAATGCCTCACTCTATGCAAAAGCTTCTTGCGGAATGTTTTTCAAAAAAAAAATCCCTTCTTTCAAACTCTTTTTCCAAAAAGCTTCTTTTTGCAAAAGCTGGGTGCATTGATGCTTGTAGAACATCAGGTAGGAGCCAACAAACCCTACACAACACCTGAATCTCGGGGACGAGATTCCAGTAAGGGGGGTAGCCTGTAACATCCTGTGTTTTCGGAACACCAAAAATCCAAACTTTTTAAAATTTTTCCTGCAATGCATGAATCATGTTGTGGCTAGGTAAAACTTAGGTCAAACGTGAGAAAGTCCTCTAGTGAAATGATGCATTCATATAGATTTGATCGTAGGAGTGCGCCCTGTTCTCGAGTTGGTTTTGGGTTTGAGTTTTGGTTGAAGTCGGAGTACACAAATCCTTAGCCCTTCTCCCTTGTTTTTCCTTCTAAAAGGCCTTCCGAATCCTAAACGAACCTCCCGGAGTCAGCTAAAGGAAGAGTCCCTTCCCCCTTTCATCTCGGAGGCGCTCTAGTTCTTCGCCTCTTGCATTCCTCCCAAAACCTACTTGAATCTTTCACTAATCATTTTGGCAAAATATTAAAACCATTACAAAAGAGAAGAGGGAAAAGAAAAACCTTTCCTCCCACCTCCAGCCGGCTTGGGCCCGGCCCGGCTCGGCCTCACTTCCCCCCCTCTCCCTCCCGCAGGCTCAGCGGGCCGCTAGTGCGACCCAGCGCCGAGGCCCAGCGCTCTCCCTCTCCCGTCGAGGCCCACGCGCGGCTTCCTCCTCTCTGCGGGCCACCAACGGCCGTGAGGCCGGTTGGCCCGCGGCCCGGCGCCCCCGCCAACCCTAGGGGGCACGAGCTCCCCTGGGCGCCGCCCGCTGCTATGCCACGCGCGCGCCCGCTCCCTCGGCACCAGCGCCCGCCTCTCGGCGTCCGTCTGCCGATCTGCGCGGCGTGGCGGGGCCACTTACGGGCGCCGAGGATCACCGTCCTCAAGCTCCAAGCCCTAGCTCATAGCGGCGTATAAAAGCTCCGCCGCCACCGCGGCCGCTCATTCCGAGCGCTTTCTTCTGCCGCTCCTCCTCGCCCTCCCTGCTCTGCAGCTGCCGTGGCTTTGCACGCGCCCGCGGACAGCTGACCAAGCGCACTGGCGCCACCCCCGCTGCCTCACACGCCTCCACGCCTGCCGCTGACGCCGTGCACGCCCACTAATTCCCGCTGTCATGCCGTGGCGCGCGACGCCCAGCAGCGGCAGCACTAGCGTGCTGCGCCACCACCGCGCAGCAGCGGCCGCGTCGCACCACGCTCGCCTCCATTTGTCACACTGCCGGCTGCTCCCCCACCACGGCAGCGCCGCCGCCGCCGCTGCATCACCGGCCCAGCGTCACGCCCCGTCGTGGCGACCTCGTCACCGCCCAGCGAACACGTCGCGCGCCGTCGCCACCGTCGCGCTTCACATCGCCCGCGGCGTTCGCCCTCGCCGCCCGCGGCAGCAGCGTTCACCCCGTGCGACTTGGCGGCGTCGCGCCACACTGCCTCGTCCCCAAGCCGGGCCAGCGTCTTCCCAGCGCCCGCGGCCACGGCGTGTGCCACCTCGATGGCGGCCGCGACCTCCCCAACACCTCGGCGCCCGGCGCGGCTGCCTTGCCCGTCCTGCGGCGCCGTCGTCGAGCCTTGGCGCCGGCAGCGGTGGCGTCGTCTTCCACCTTGGCCGCGTTTGCACCGCCACCACCCGACCTCACCTCCCTCAACCCCGCAGCGGCGGCGCCACAGCCGACTCCACCTCCTCTCCTCGGTAAAAGCGGCGACGGGCCGGCTGGCGGCATTGCCATGCCGTGCCACCAGCGGCGGCACCACCTCGCCGAACCTCTTATCACCCTTGTGGGTGAGCCTCCCCAAACCCAAGTTTCCACCACGAGCACCACCATGCACTCCTCTCACGAGACCGGCCTTCGTGCCGTGGTCTTTTCCTTTGCCGCTGCCGAGCGAGGCCCTCCACCGCGTCACCGCCGGAACCCTGCCGCCTTCTAGCCACCTGCAGCTGTGTCCCGGCCTGCAACGGCCTGCTCTGGCCTGGCCCAGCCACTGCCGGCCAGCGACGGCTAGCTGCAGCCAGCTGCTGCCGGCCAGCAGCTGGCCAGAGCCAGCCCGAGTTGGCTACACTTGGCCGGAGATGGCCACAGCTGGCCAGGGCCAAGCCCGGTTGGCCATGGACCTCCTACCACCTCTGGTGACACTCCGCCTACCGGCCTCGCCTTCTTCCCCGCCAAGGTCGAACATTCAAAACCCCGTCGACGCCATCCTTGACGTCGGCAAAGGTCCTACTTTTTCCATTCTTATTCTCAATGTCGCACTTTATCTATATCATATCTATCTATGCCTGTGCCGTGCCTTCGCGCCGGTCTATCTTGTGCTGTGGATACGTGTACTCCATTAGTGTGATTAGGTGTCGTGTGTTTGTCTGTGGACCGAGCCTTCGAGCCGACTGAGAGAGCGACGTGTTCGAACGTGCGATCGCGGGTTCGTCTCGCTATGGTCGTGACGCCGAACGGGCTCCCTTCTCTCGTGTTTTAGATAGCTCCGTAGTTCGACGATCGTAGCAATCCTATTCGACCCTAGGGCGTGGTCGTCGGGGGACTCGACACGATGCGGTTTACCCGCACCCTTCGAGCCTCTATGACCTAGTCCGGTGGGATGCGAATCGGGAAAGCGACTATCGTGGAACCAACGGGGAGCGGACATGTTTAGGTATAGCTTGTGGTCGCGAGTTGGCTCGCCATGACCATTGGGCTCTACCTCTTTTCTTCGTTTTCTTTCCTCCTTTCTTCTCTTACTCTTCCCTAGCCACCTCGTAGGCTTGCACCACCTAGACCGGAGCGTTCCTCGGTTCACGCGATGACAACCGCGTCGCTACGAACCTGAGGAGTAGCTCTTGCCACTTTAGTTGCACGGAGGTCGTGGTGCCCTACGAGTTGGCGTGGATCGCGGAACCGTGCGAGACCTTCATCTCTTTTCATCTAACCACCGTCCTTTGCCATGACGGGTAGGCTGGAAAGAGTGCGGAACCATCCTCTTCTATTACTCCTTCGATTCTCGCTAATCCAGTAAGGCGAGGATCGAGTCTTGTTTTGGCTCCTTCGATCAGTGACCGTTACTATGTCATGTAGATCGAGGCGCCACGGGACCCAAGCCCCTTCTTTGAGTTTTGCGCTTGACGGTGCTCTTTTATTGCTCTTGCTATCTTGATTCCATTCCTCTGGTTCCCGTCGATTGCAATGACGAGTGGATCAAAGGAAGGTGAATCCCGCCTCTCATCTCTTTTGGATCATCCGTGCTTAACCCCCTTGTATGTTTGTACCTAGAGACCGTAGCATTCCTAAGGATCTCGCGGTGACAACCGCACCCCGACCGGGGAATGCCTTAGTGCATTAGTGCACCTTGGTCAAGGTGCCCTCTGAGCGGATCGGGCACTTGTGATCTCTCGTGCGTCGCTCCTCTCTAATGCCTCGCCTTTTTTTCGTGGCATGTGCATTGGAAGGGGTAGACCACCGCTCTCTCTCTTTTCTATCTTCTACCCTTCCCCTCTAGCTTTGTTCTATTCGATCCCGTCTTAGCCATGACGATTGGATCAAAGACCCAGGACACCACTCCTAGTTATCAAAGCTATGGTCTATGTCATGTTCTCGAACCCGTGTGAGTCGACCCGATCGACCGTTGGGCCGAGGCCACGACATGGACATGCCTAGCTAACTCTCCTTTCTTCCCCCTGTTGTGCTACTCTCTTCTCGGCTCTCGGCGTTGTTGTGTCGTGTGGGTCAAGAGGACCTATAGCCGCTCCTACATTTGCTCGTGTTCTAATCTCTTTTTGCTACTATCGCTACCATGACGGGTAAGCCAAAGAGCCTCGGAACCAAGTCACAATTCCTCTATTTTGTGTTAATCGTTCTTACTCGAATCCTATATAGAAGTTGTGACTTGTGGGTTAAAGGCCACAAGGGTCAAACCATGCTATTCCTATTTCCTTTTTTTCTCTCCTGCTTGTGACCCTCCGGTCCTCACCAATTTCTATGACGTCCGGATCGGAAGGTCGCAACCGTGGTGTTTGGTTAAGTTAAGTTTAGGATCAAGGCCCCTTCTTTTGAAGCCATACAGGTCGACACGATCGACCCAGGAAGTCTTGACTATACCACGGTCGTGATCCGGGCTTATGCTTAGCGAGACAACCACTTCTATTTATTTGGGCCCGAGGATCGGACACCCTCCATGAGGGCTAAGTCTTTTCAGTATTTATTCGGAGTTATCCGGTTCATACGTATCTTGTTGCCTTTTTGGGAGTCTTTGGATTTTGGTTAGGGATTGATTGTTCTTTTACCTTGTTTGTCGCTATATCGAGGTAGTTGCATCGCCGTGGACGATGGATAGACCGGAGATCCACCGGGAGGAGGAGACGCGAAGAGCAAACCGGATGTGGATGACTATGGATTGCTATAAACGGGTGCCACGTCCCACCCAACCTCGTAGAATCCTATTAGGCATGCAATGCATAGCTGCTAGTGCTTTACTTTATACAAATGACTGTGATAGGATGCATGGTAGATTGCTTGATAAGCCAATACCTTGACGCAACCTTTCCCCCGCACACCCATTTGCTAGGATAGGCGCTCGCCTACTTCATGATATATATACTTGCTACACACTTACACTTTACTCATACATGCTTGTGTGTGGCTAAGGCACGTGGTGCCGTAAACTGGATAAATGGGTTAACATGGGAGAGATCTTGGCGTGTGTCTTGGGTGTGTGGTGAGGGTTGTGTCGGCCAAGGCGGGATCTCTGACGAGTCGGGGGGACAAGTCTTCTTGGGAGAGTGTGATCGGTCACTCCCTATGTGAGAGAGTACGTGGCGGGTACATGTGATGTGAGTAGATTCTGGGAGGAGTGTCTTTGTGGGGACGAATCCACGGAATGGAGGGGTGCCGTCGAGGCACGGGCGTCGAGCCCCTGGTGAAGATATCTGTCCGGTCCCTCTAAGGACTGGTTTGTCGAGCCTAGGGTTCATGGGACCTTTTCGTACACACCACTCGTTCTCGATGGGCGGGGAAACAACTTGACGGCTAGGCGGCCCCCCTGTCATCACTACTAGGTTGATAGGTGATAGTGTAGGGAGAATGGGTGCCGAGACCCACACCCTCCCGAGACAACGTGGAACCCTTAGGGATCCGGTACCACGTCTCACGGTCTCGGCGTCTTGCCGGTGGATCTCGGGGTGCCCCAGCTGAGTGGTAGGGTGGCATTGGGCCGATTAGGCGGCGGCTTGGTATCGCCCCTAGGCGAGGCATCGTCGATGGTGATCTTGTGGTTCAGTGTACAAGCTCTGCAGAGTTACTAAATCTATACGTATAATTTGTGTCCCCGGTATGGACATTCCCATGAGTACCATCGTTCGTTATAGTGAGAGGTGTCCATTTCTATTCTCCCCGGGGTGTTGTTGGATTCGGCTTAGGTCATTGAGGCAAGGAGGAGCGGGAGTCTTCTTTGCCGACTAGAGAGTGAGAGTGTGGTTAGATGTGTGGATGTGGATGTGGATGTGGATGGGATGGATGGATGTGTGGATGAGATGGGTTAAAACTTGATGAACTACATTATATTTATATTAAGAGTTTTGCATAGGAAAACTACTGACTAAATATAGGCCTTTTTCTCTCTACCTTTGCATTCCACTTACCACATAGCAAAGCAAAGCATAGGGTGGGGAGCCGGTGGCGGTACAAAATTGTACCGATAGAGTTGAGCAGGTTTGGTATTCAAGGATGACTACGACGATAATGGAGCTGAAAGGACTAGGTGGTCTCGTCCCTACACTCAAGTTTGGTTAAGGAGATCAAGTCTACGCCCGCCGATACTCTACCCCGACTCGATGATCGTTTGTGAAGGAGCCTTCACCCGCTATGGCCTTCGTCTACTCGATGTTGATCCGTGTGTGTTTATCGCTAGGATACGATGTACTTAGGTGTTACAAGTGTTGTAATACTACGTAATTTATATCTTTCGCGATGTATGAACTATGGTATCAAGCGTATTCGATGTACTACGTGGATTTCCCTTCGAGGAAATTACGGGTGTGTCGTTTCAGATTACTAGTGATAGTTACCGGGAGGCAACGATCAACAAGAGACGTGACTTGGTTTCCATTAGTCCACTTTGTTTCATCGTGTGGCAGAACCTTCTAAATTATATGGCCCACAAGCACGACATTGTCCCTAAGACCTCTGTCACCGTAATTGTGCACCACATAATCTAGAATATTCCGTCGGGTGAATCCCCGATAAAACCACGATCACTCGGGGATCGATACTTACGAGAAATATCACAATATTACAACGGTTTTCATATACAAATACGAGTAGCGGAAGACTTACAATAACTTAATTTACAAACCTTTTACAAAACTTATACAAACCAAAGTGTTATTATTACAAAACCGGCGGAAGTATCATTATATAACTTTATTCCGAGATCACACAACCAAAGTGCCCTGCCTGGAGGCCACTCAATTCACTCTTCATCGGTCACTTCTTCGACAACCGTCATGCAACAAGGGCCGTAGCACTCTTGCCCATGCGGTTCACCTGCAACAGGGGTTGAACAAACCCTGAGTACAAAAAGTACTCCGCAAGACTTACCCGACCAAAAAATTGGGGAGAAGACTCAGGAATGTTGGCTAATAGGAATCAAGGTGAGGCTTTAGCAAGATCAAAAGACACCCTTTTGCGAAAAGAGACTAAGCCAATCCTTACTTTAACAACCACTTATCAAACATATGCCGGATTCAAAACTCTCATTCACGGACTTTCATTATTACTACGATGCGGGACTCGGATCACGGCTCCCATATCGTGGAGCACACGGCGATTCGAATCGCTTTATATACCCAAATGGGGCTTCCTAGCCACACGATGTATGCGAGGACTCAACATCTTACATACATCAACTCAACGCTTAGATTTCTCCATGCCGGAAGCGGGTGTACAAGTACACCACCTCCCTACGGCCGCTCGGTCACTTCGGGCGGTGCGCATCGTAGGATGGGTACACGCCATCGTCCGTTCTAGTAACGAATAGTCCAAGTGGAGCTTACCGCCATTAGCATGCGACTAGTACTATCCAATAACCTCATGATCCCAGGGCCAAACAACGGACGGTCCTTAACCGACACAAGTGGGCGACACTACATCGGGGCAATAGCCCCTCCCGATGCAAGTCACTCCACCGACGTCTCGAAGTTACTCATCATCATGTTCTTGTTGTATACCATTGACCCCGTCGAATAAGGATAAACAACAAACAACATCAGGTTTTCGTAAATTCCCTTCGGGGAGTATTGTTATCACCTTTCGAAAACAATTTATCAAAACCTACACTAGTAGCAAGGCTAAAGCGCAACTAAGCATTTCGAAATCAAAACAGTGTACTGGGGGTAATGTAACAATGTACGGTAAATGCATCCAAGTAGGATAGCACACAACTCCTACACCTAGTGCATTATATCATCACATGAAATCATAAAAACTTTCGAAATACAAGGACGGGTTTGAATGCATCCGGGGCTTGCCTTGGGGGCTCGATGAAGTGAGGATCGGCTACCCAATCACCAAGATCAGATCCAACCTCCTCACGACGATCACCTTCTTCAAGAACGGGGAGTTGGATCAACCCCTTCCTGAGCCAAAGCCGACTACACGACAAGAATGCATGATTATGATGCAGTGATATAGACATGCGATAATGATGCAACGATTATTAATCTATCTTGAGTACAACTTTCCTTCACGGTATAGTTGCACTAAGAAGGTATAACTATCGTCGACGACGACGACGGACTAGCGATACGCAATCAACATGAAATGCCGAAGGTCATTAGGGGGTAATGACCTAGGGTCATCACTCAATCCCAAAATCAAGCAACCCTAATGGTGATTAGAGGTGATTATTAATTTATTAACCATTTTACAGTTGTTGAAAGCCGCTAATTACTTGCTAATTGGAGATTAATTAAACCTAAATTAATCAAAGAATTAACTAACTAATATTAATTAATTAAAGGGATTAATTAAGCATAATACAAAACTTAATCAAAACTGGATCAAACTTCATAATTAAGATCATCATCACCTAATTAGCACACAAAACAAATTTCATAATTTTTGGACTTATATTTTAATTATTAAAATCATGGAAATTGCATTTCTTAATTAAAGGAGCAAATTAAAGCACAATTAAATTTTATTGGAAAACCGGGGTTAGTATTTTTCATGGACAGATAATATCACAAGGAGCACATACATATTTTTGTTGTATTTTTATTTGCCCAAATGAAATTCTAGCAAAAAGATGAAAACTGTGCTTTGAAAATTTATTTGGAAAAAGAAAAAACCAAAACCCTTCCTTCGTGGGCTCATTATGCGCCCATCGGCACTGCATTGATCGCGGGCGCACGCCCGTCGGCCCGCAGCGCGCCGCGCGCGCCTCTCCTCTCTCTCTCACGCTGCCGACAGGCCGGCCCCCTGTCGCCTACGCCTTCTCTCTCTCGCTCGCCAAGACAAGAACGCCGACGGCGGCCGCTGGGCGTTCGCCAACGGCGATCTCTACTACGCAACCGACTACAAAAACGGATTCCTTTCTCCGAGACACACCTAACGAGCTATCATACACCCTCTCTCACTCACCGGAGCTCGCACACCGACGGCCATGGCGGCTCGGCGGCGCACGGCTCACCGGTGCTCACGGCGTTCCGACTAAACTACGGCGCCCCTAACGCAACCAACGCACGGGTCATGCTCAGGAGCTCACCACGGCTTCAAAACAAAGAGGCAACGGATGGAGGATAGCCGGAAGGTAGTTGACGGCGGCGGCAAGATGATTGCGGCGGCGTGAACCAAGGGAGATGATGGTGTTCCGGCGCGTTGGAGATGCCTCTGCGCAAACGGATAAGCCGACTGCAATTAGCAACCAACTATGAAACTAAAACAGGCCAGGAGCTGAATTGATAGACAGAGTTGCCCCGACTGTGAGGACGGTGGCTCGCTGGGCGGCGATCCGGCCGGGAGTTGAAGAGGACAACGGGCGCTTGAGCTATCTCGGGCGATGTCAAGGAGCGCGAAAAGGTTTGATTGATGCGCAAGGAGGTGGTGGAGCTGGCTGCAAGCAATCAAAGACGGCAGTGGGACGGTGGTGTGCGAATTTTTGCGATGGAGACGAGCGGCGGCCGGCGGTGAGGAAGAAAAAAAGGATGACGATGATGGCGGCAGGGGTATTTATAGAGCAAAGAGAAGCTCGGCAGGGGTGGCCAACAACTTCCCGAAGGCGTGGAGGTGGACGGCAGCGCGTGAAATCTGCGGAAGCCATGAGGGAACAGCCACGGCGGCGCCGTGAGTCGGCCCGGCATGGGCGCCCTCCCTGTTCCTCACCGTAGCAAAGTGCCACCTTTTCTTTTTATTTTCAAAATTACTTTTAAAATTTGAACTGTTCACCAAAATATCCCAAAATACAGTTGGCTCAAAAATTTGTGCTCTACAACTTTCATTAAAGGAGTTTGGTCAGATTCAAACTCATTTTTGAATTTGAAGTTCAAATTTGAATTTAAAAGCAAAACCCTAATTTTAGGGATTTTAAAATTACTTTCAAATTTTGAATAAAAGATGAAAATCTCCAAAAATAAAAGTTGTTCTATTTCTCAATATCTACAACTTTCATTTAGGAAGTTTTTCATGAAACCAAATAATTTTTGAATTAGAGTTTAAAACTCAAAAGGGGACAATTCCCAATTCGAATAACTTTTGAAATTAGTTCAAATTTTATTCAAAAACTTGAAAAACTTTGTATACCAAAGTTGTAGAGCTCAAAGAGATGCACAAACTGTATTTTTAGAGTTTTTCCCAAATTTTGAATATTTTGAGGTGAAATGGTAAAGGGGCAAAAACACTTTGAAAATCTCCCTTTTTGAAAGGTTTTTCAAATTGAATTCTTGGGCAAATAATTAGTGATGTTGTGGCACTTTTCAAACTCAACCAATGGCACTCTTTCAAAGTACAAACTTCATACTTTGAAATGGTGCCAATGGTTAGCAACTTTATTTAGAAAATTGATTATGGTTAGCTCACCAAAATTGAAAGTGAAATTCAAATTCCTATACTTAGCCATCAAGCTAGGGTTTAGGATTTTGAACTCAAATTTCAAATTTGGTTCTTCCTTGCACCTCACTTGACTTGTAAAACATCTTTGGGGTGTGAGTTAGAGTTAGCCAAGCACTTGCAAACATCAAGATTCATTTTAGTTGATTGTTTTTATCGATAAAAGTAAACATGTGAGTGAAGTTTAAATTATCAACACATACACAAACACATACACACGTGATATAAAAGAACTCAAACAACACCCTAGAATCATAAACTCATTTTAATTGTTTGAATTAGGGTTTTCTAATGATAAATGCTTATGCAATGATGATGATGACATGGCAGGTTTTTGGTTAACGTAACACCGGGGTGTTACACATCGTTGCACCCATCGGAGGGAATCAGATTTTGAACTCTATGCTGGAGGAGAAAATATGGTCGGTGGCTGGCTCATTCGTTGCATGCATGTGACTACATGCTTTTGGGTTTCGGTGATAATAAACAAGGTACTGCTAGCCGGGAAGCAAAGATAAATTAAGGAGCAAATATAGCAATACCGATGGACATCACGGTGTTTGATAGATTCGAGTAATTAGCAAAAGACAAGGAGATTACAAGGAAATTGATTATGTCCTTACCATCCGAGAAATCATGATTAGGGCGATGGATGACCAAGAAGGAAATGACGGGCTAGCATCGGCAAGCGGCGGGCCAAGGTCCTCCGCGGATGCTCACCGCCATGGTTCCTCGAAATCCCAATGGCTTGGTTGGCTGCGATTGCTCTAGCTGCTAGGCCGATGGTTGATACAGATGAGATGCAAAACTAGACAAGAATAGAATAAGCAAGAATATAAGCGTGCTCACCTTATGCTATAGGCGAACCATGGCGATGAATCCTCAAATCAAGAAGAATGTGGCCTACCAAATATTGGTTGTGAAAAAGGGTAATGAGAGGAGAAAAATATCAAAATCTACTACCTTAGCTAGGGTTCCCAAACTAGGGGCTTCCCTCACGGTAGTTGATGTGCTTTGCTCAAGGGATTGGTACATATATATAGGGGGGAAAACTCTTCACCTCATCATCAACTAGTAATATGGTACTAATTGATGTTGCATCTTGCACCTTTACTAATGGACCTATATAATCATTAAAGCCCATTAGTAAATAAAGATACAAGCCTTTAGGATTTAATTAGGATAATTGCACATGGGCTTTGAGAGCTGGTGGCAAAACTGAGATTTTATTATTTTCGGAATTAATTAATTTTAGGATTAAAATAATTCTACAAAAAGTCCAGAATTGATATTTAAGCCATGAAAAATATTCCGAAAGCTCCAAAAATTCGGGGAAAAATTCTCGAAGACATTTTGGAACATGATGAACCAAAATAAAATATTTGGAGCTCATGAAAAGTATGTTAGAGCATTTAAAAATTAGATTATGCTCAAAAAAAAGAACGAGTTCAAGAAAAAGCCTGAGTAGTTCCTGAAAAGTTTGTACAGATATGTTGATAGAGAAGCGGCTTGTCGATGAACTGTACTCAATGAGATTGAATTAGAGTTTGGTGCCGACCGTGAGCTTGATTGTAGACTTGGCTTGCTCTAGGACTAGGATAGGTAGCGGCGCTTCGATTAGGGGTTCGGCAAAGGTGGGGTGGGATGCTTGGTCGGGAAGGAGTGAGCTAGGGCATGTGCCGGGAAAAAAGAGATCTTTGAAAAGAGTTTCTTTTTTTTTTTTTCCTAAAGCCTCAATCTAATTTTTAAACTTTATATTGAATTTTTTTGAATTTTGGTCAAAACTACTCATCACAAAAGAAATCATATGCTTCAGCATAAATGCACAAACATGTCGCTATACCCATGAAAAATATCATGTTGCTATATATTGTCATGAGCATAAAAATATAAAATCATATCATTTTCTCCCTACTTTCAAAGAGGCAAATTTTAGGGTGTTACAGAGTACCTTTTCTCCTTTATTATTTTCTCTGTTGTACTCCAGCTCTTTAATTAACAAAGTGAATGAGTACTCTTGTTCCTATTTTATGTCGGGCAATATGGCAAAAAATACCTTGAATATATTCTATTCTATGCAATTTTAAAGTTTATACACGAGAAAACATATTTTCCCTCTCTTTATTAAGCGTCTTCGGCACAAACTACACATCATCTCCTTACTTGCCTAACGACGCATATTTCAACTTATACATCATTTTTTATTAGGCAAGTCATCCAAACCTCTAAACTAGAGGAATTCCCCCACGCGTTCTTTGCGGGGAATTAGCGAAGTAATAAGCTCTCATACTACATTATGGCGCCGCTAAATATTTAGAACCGACTTTAGGTATAATTTAAAAAGATAAGCAGCTAGCTTGCTATTGGACAACTCATAAATTACAATATGCATTTTCTTAGCTAATTGCTATTGTGCAAAAGACCATATAAGTATTAAAATATAAGATCTAAATTTTATAAAATTGTACATGATACTTGACAACACATGGAAAAAGAGGTGGAAAAGTGGAATCAAACTAAATGAAACAATGCAATACATCATCCATGACCATGAGTCTCAATCGATAAAGGCAGATAATGATAGTACGTAAAAGAAGTCTCATCCGCAGCTCATCTATTACTCGGCATTGGTGAATCATAAAAAGTTATTGAAATATATCCATGTGGGGGTCTTGGTTTGAAGAGTTTATTACGAGGAACACCATAGTGCAATTGGATTTTAATTACGATACTTGATTTAGGTGCTATGACTTTTTTCTATTTAAAAAAATAGCTAGTGGGAGATAATTAAGACTAAATGGGGGTAACTCCTTTGATGACATCATCATACATCACTTTTTGGAAATCCTAATTTTTGATTGGAGGAGACCCCTTAATGAGTCTTAGGATTATAGAAGTATAGGATAGGTCCTAAAAACATCCGCAGCAGTACCTGCAAATCGTCGGTTGACATGTAGGAATAATGTACGCAAAAAACTTATTCGACCGCACAGCTAATGCCGTGGGCCAAAAGAAAGCAGAGACAAGCCTTCCACGGGAAAATATTCGAGTTCGGCGATGAACTCATCACTAGCGACAAGTGTTTTCTATTTTTCTCTTATCCACATAGGAAAAATGTTAGCTCGGAAGAACATCCATAATGTATGGGTGTAAGAGATATCTATATATTAAATACTTCTTCTGTCCTTAAAAGTTATAACTTTGGGAGTTGTCTTAAGTCAAATTCTTTAAACTTTAACTTAGAATTTCTAGAAAAAAAATACTAAGATGTACAGTACCAAATTGGTACTATTAAATTTATCATTCAATGTATTTTTTATAAGATACTTATTTTATGTTATAGATATTGATATTTTTTCTACAAAGTTGATTAAAATTAAAAAATGCCCGACATGGATTTTAAAAGTTACAGTTTTTGGAGAGAGGACCCGTGTCAAAATATTGTGGAGGTGTCCCATACAAATGCGGACGCTCAGTGTGGTTGCCTTTTCTCAAGTCTGTCCTGTTCACACTGACACCCATGTGGCAACGACCACGTGCCCTCTTGCTGGATACTCCCTCCCTTCCACAAATAAACGCAAATAAACGCTCTTATTTAACTTCTATGATTTCGGTTTGATCATTTGTTTTATTTCAATTTTTATATAAATAAAAAATAAATAAATATTATAAAAATATCTCTAATGATAAAATAAGTGATAACAAAACAAATAATATACAGTACCCTTTTTTTTTTTTTTTTCTTTCTCCAGTTCTTCCATCCCTTATTTCTCTCTCCACCCTATCATCTCTTGTTTCCACTCTCCATGAACCCCACCGCTCGCACCTTATCTCCAGGAGATCAGGACTCGACCGCACGCACCAGCGCTTTCTCGTCCACCGTGACACCGCCGGTGAAGTGCACGCGCGGCTGGCAGGACGAGCGCTCGTCGGCGTAGCTGAGCTGGGCCAGTGTAGCGCTGCGCTCGCCCGCGCCCGGAAAAATCAGTGCATACTCCCTTCGTTCATAAAAAGATTGTTATTATAGGACTTTTAAAAATCAAGTTTGACCAATTCATTTTATTTAAAAATTTTATATATATATTATAAAATAAATAAATTATTATTACAATATCTTAAATAATCAAATAAATTATAATAAGATATATGATATTTATATTAAAATTTTAAATAAAATAAATAGTTAAACATAATTTTTAAAAGTCCTAATAATACTTTTTTTAGGCTGAGGGAGTAATAAATCTAGAAAAAATCAAAATATCTTATATATTAAA